>JAADVF010000275.1:0-33913 GCA_023334555.1 Elongisporangium undulatum
CTCCCTTTGCTTCGATCGCACAGCCACTAGTACCGACTTCAACTGACCACTCGCCATGCGACAAGGGGCTCGTCTCCTCGTTGCTTCTTCGAACTCAGACGCAAACTAGTCGCGCTGCCATCGCTCTTGGAGGTCCAGAGCACTATTACCGTACTGTGTCTTTTACAAAAGACCGATCGCATGCGATGGCTGTGCAGTCAGAGCAATGTCTCACGTGGGCGTAAAGCGCTCATGTAGCTTCAGCTTGTGACAAGGCACACCCACACATCATGTACCAATCAAGTTTGCAAGGTAGGTATCCGATTGTATAGGAAGATGTGCTATCAAGTTCGAGCTGGAAAGTCCACATGAGAGCGAGCACGTCATCAGTCAGAAAATGGGGCATTCCTTGGACTGGGCAATCCCTGGACAGCATTTTTGTGTCATCTGCCCGCACGAAGGCCTTATTAATGGTCTATTCTATTGCTGGACAAGCCTACTTGCCCCCCCTCCAGTAAACTCGTTATCATGGTTGTTCTCAGAGTCCGTCCCTCTCTTTAAGGGAACTCACACGTGTTTGTCTAGTCGCCTACATAACGCAGTCAGATGCAAGCGCGCCGACGATGGTGATTTGCCCCCAGGTAAGTCCACGATTGAGGCACATTCAAGTGGATAACCCACACGCGGATTTATAGTTGCGCTTGCACTATAATAATACGCTGGTCGTCCAATAGTACGAGTGTAGTCGGACACCTTATTGTGGCCGTCGACCAGCGCGTTAGTTGCACGTACCCGTGTAAATGAACTCCACCTGATTGCTGCCCGCCGTCAAAGCTGTGGCGGTACAAAGCACAAAAAGAACAGCCTGATTTTATTCTGAGAAACCAACTTACGAGTTTCAACCAATCAGAAGCTCTCGTTTGTATCCATCATGGCTGGCATAAATAGAACAGAACTGCATTGTGTTGAAGACGCCGAGTTTCTTCCCATTTAGGACGCACAGAAGCACCACGAGCAGAGAGCTGAAGAGCGAGGCCGACATCGCTGCGGTCAGAAATCCATTCTGCAACTTGTGATGCGCGAGCAGATAATGGATGCGGCCAGCGATCTAGCAGCAACGGGGTTTGAGCTCGGACGCGTTGCGATATTGGACAACCAGGTGAGGCCAGCGTGGTTACGACTCCGACCATGTTCGAGACCATCATGATGCAGCAGACACGAGGTTTGTCGCCTGAGTCACCACCACCTGTGCTCGAACTAATTGAATACAAAAGTAGAGGAGAAGCTGGTTTACTTGATAAGGTTTCTGTATGCACACTGTAAAGTACGATCACGTGACTTGAATGCCCTTGTAAGTATTGAACGTTTATTCTATTATTCTATATCGCCAACTGGAGTCCTGTGCACACACTTCCAACTTGCTCTGGGCGTCCTCTTTCTTTGCATGGTGTGCTGTCACCTGACTATGCCCTCGCTTCAGTGACAATCCCTCTCTAAATTAATAGAGCAATGTGTTTCAGCCAATCACAACGGCTTCAACCTGGCAAAATAGCTTCACACGGGTGACTTGATGCTCACAAACTGCGCTTCTGGAATGGGTGAGACGACGACCACAAGGCTTACACGATGCAGCTGCTCGGCCGTCTCCATGTCCAACTCGGTCATGTCGGTCGACCGCTTGGGGTAGATCACTATGAGCGCAAGCTGCAGCAGCCCCAGCACGCCGTTGATAAAGTTGGGCGAGGCCACGAACATGTCGCTGACCAGAATTCCGTCGACGGACCAGAGCAGGCTGTTGAGCAGACCAGAGAAGACCATGGTCCGAGGTAGGTATACCGAGTTCTTCTCGGCCATCACGCGCTTGAGTACCACGAGCGGCGAGGCGAACAGCAGGGCCGAGATCACACAGGCCAGATACCCGGTCTGCAGCTTGAGACTGTGGTGCGAGAACGGGCACCAGACGCAGTAGCAGATCACTGCCAGGATCACAGCCAGCAGGATCGCGACTTGGCGCAGCACTCGGGACTTGAGCTCGGCCGCATTGCGAAAGTACACGATCACATAGCCCAGAGAGAGTGCGACGCCGACCATGTTGGTCACAGCCACAGGGAACACGTCACCGGCGACACAGCCGTAGATAACCCAGCAGGTCGCAGAGGCCAGCATAGACAGGATCGGCAGCAGCGGCATCGTCGAGATAGATTTCTCACTGTGAACGCGCCGCAGCTCGGGTGTGAGGCTGAAGTAGAGATTGCAGGAGGCCAGCGTTGCCGCCACTTGCAGGATTGTCATTGCCACGCCGGTCATGGTTCCACTGTAGTCGCTGACGCTTCAATTGTGTTGTGGTTAGTTTAAGCAGGCCAAGGGATTGGCTCGGTCGAGCGCGTACCAACCACCCATTGCTGTTGAGAATGGCGCAGCAAAGAGACGATGCCATGGCGTCGAGTCGTCTGCCCACGGAGCGAGCGAGGGAGCGCGAATCACGTCGACGTGTGATGACGATGTGTCCGGATTAAGATCAAGTCGCCCAGAGCCACTGGGAAGCCCCGAGAGCAAGTTCTGAAACCTGTATGCTTCGATTGCGTAACGGCCACACACATCCTGAGATGCCGCTCTCTCGCAATGTCTGAAGCCTGACAACCGCTGCATCACGCGACCGATATTGGCTGAAGCGCCAACTTCAACCCATGCGACACGGCCGTTTCTGGTTTCTTCCTGCCTCCGCCAGCCACTTGAAAATTCAGAGCCCCGGACTAAACATTGATGAGCGAGAAGCGTGCTTATATTGAATTCAAGCGGAATGGCGTGACGCCATAATTAATAGCATTGCCCGCAAATCGCGGGTTTACCACGCGAAATCAGATATTGGCGGTAAGCGTTTGGTGCGTGATTCGCGCAAACCCGATGAGCATTGCGGACAGTTGACACATATACAAAATTGGCGAGGGATAGGTAGGTTGGTAGGTGCAATGTATGGACTCACAGCTGAAGTAGTACAGTCCACCCCTCTCTTCAAGAAATCCCCTCGGATCTGTAACGTGTCACTTCAACTTTGGCTGGCGCCACAACAACAGCAGCGACTGAACCAAGCCCAAGAGAATCATCAGGATGTATGTGTCTCACGCAATCTATTTCATGTATATAGCGTCGATGCTTGCGACGCTGCGCTGTTCTGCGATCGAACGAGCAGCTCTCTTTGATACCCCAAGGTCATTTTGCTAGTCGCCATTTCCATCTACGCCATCGTGGGCGATTTCAGGCTGGCGTACTGCGTGGCATCCTTGGTCGATGGGCTGGGCGAGACCACGACCAGACTGCGCTGGTTGGCATCCACAGCGCTCCGACAGACCTGGTACTGCGCCTCGCCGGCTTCCAGGCAATCGTCGTCTTGCGCGCCGAGCTGGCGCTTGGGGAAAACCACGATCAGCACCAGCTGCAGCAGCCCCAGCATCCCATTGATGAAGTTGGGCGAGGCCACGAACATGTCGCTGATCAGCACACCGTAGGAGCCCCAGAGCGCGCTGTTGAGCAGACCCGCGAACACCATGGCTCTGGGCAGGTACACCGAGTTCTTCTCCGCCACGACCTGCTTGACGACCACGAGCGGCGATCCGAAGAGCACGGCCGCCACGCCCACGGACAGGTAGCCCAGCTGCAGCTTGAGACTGTGGTCTGAGAACGGGCACCAGATCGAGTAGCAGATCAGCGCGAGCAACACTGCGAGCGTGAGGGCGAAGGAGAGCAGCACGCGGTTCTTGAGCTCGGCCGCGTTCAGGAAGTACACGGCCAGGTACGCGAGCGAGAGCAAGACCCCAATGGCGTTGGTCGAGCTTAGCGGGAAGTAGTCGGCCACCACGAAGCCGTAGATGACCCAGCAGGTTGAGGACGCAAACATGGACAAGATCGGCAGCAGCGGCATGGTCGCCACGGATCGCTCGCTGTGCACGCGTCGCAGCTCCGGGATGAGGCTCAGGAAGAGGTTGCACGAGGCCAGTGTGGCCGCGGTCTTGAGGATATTGAGCAGGATGGACGAAACCATTGGGAATCCGCTTGGCTTTAGTCTGGTGCTTGTGTTTGTGGGGGGAGATCTGCAGGCCTGAGCTATCCATCAAGGTCCATAGCCGTCGCTGTCTCCAGCCAGCCCAAGGGTTCCTTGGAGCGAGAGAAAAGCGAGAGGGGCGTTGGGGACAAGCGCTGACCGCCGTAACGAACGGGCACGGCCCCAGGCTCTCGTGAGCACTGAGCCACTTACTCTGGGCGCCTAAAAATACCAACGCACTGCCCACAAGAGCGCACACTGATGAGTGGGCCGTTTTGGTGCCAGTGCAAGACTGTCGCGGTTGTTCCAGGCGATTTTTTCAGCCAGCCAACCAGTGCCACTCATCATACGGCGCAACCAAGAGACGAGGATTCTTTCCACGGACGTTTCTTCGCTGCGACTGACAAGCATCGCATCACGAGACTGCGATCCTGTGTGTAAGGCCAGCGTAACGATTGGACGCAAAGATACGACGGATGTAATGTCTCTAGGTGGGCGTAACGGACCTCAACGCTCCGGCCAGTCGCACGGTAAGAGGGCTCGACTAGCTAGCAATACATGAGGCTTTTATATTGTGTGTGGGTTATCATCTCTTGGTCAACGACGGAGACTTGAGGCTTGCGTAGTTGTCATTGACTGGATCGGAAGAGGCGACGGCCACGACAGCGGTACTGCCAGTCTCCAGATCATCGGCTATGGTCAATGGCCGCTTGGGGAAGTGCAGGATCAGCGCCAGTTGCATCAAGCCCAGCACCAGATTCACGAAATTGGGCACTGAGACGAACAGATTGCCCAGTATGACGCCGTAGACCGCCCAGAGAAGACTGTTGAGCATGCCAGCGATGACCATGGTCGCAGGCAGGAACACCGAGTTCTTGTGCTTGATCACCTGCTTGACGACCACGAGGGGCGAGCCAAAGAGCAGCGCTGCGCAGGTCACGCAGACGCAACCGACTTGGGTCTCCAGGCTGCTGCCAGACGACGGACTCCACAAGCAGTACGACACCAACATCAGCAAGGCCAGCACTGTAAAGCCAAAGCACCGCAGTATGAACGCCCGAGCGTCCGCTGCGTGCTTGGCATAGAGGACGATGTAGCCCGTGGAGATGAGCATACCCACGGCGTTCGTGCCCATGAGCGGGAAGTAGTTCTCGATGAGGTAGCCGTAGATCACGATGCAGGCGCACATGCCGAACATGGAGATGATCGGCAGGAACGGCAGACTCACGATGGACCGCTCGCTGTGCACGCGACGCAGCTCAGGCACGAGGCTCAAGTAGAGATAGCACGAGGCCACGGTGGCCGCGATCTCGATGGCTGTAGTCAGAGCGGACGCCACCATCTCTGGCTTCTCTGCTGGGCTGCCGTTGTGGTAATGAGGCTTGCGAGTCAAGAAGCTTACCAAGGCATCAGCTTTGATGAGTGGTCGGGCGTTTGAGTGCAGCACATAACATATTAAATTCTGCAACTTCAACCACACATCAAATGGCGTGCGGTGCCGAATTTTGCATGGCTACACACATCCGTGTACCGCACACTTTTCCAGTCAAGAAAAGGGCCATAGCGACCAAATTCAAAGCACATGCGACCTCTGTGACTGCCCAAAGGCGGCTTGAGGATGACAGCAATGAGTGCCTGGGTGTTGGGCTTGACGCAACGCCCAGTTGACACATTTAGCAAACGCATGTCGATGATGAGACCGTAGACAACTAAATGAACATGCTTGCGAAGCCAAAGAATCGCCACGATCTTGCGAAGGATCATTCGCCTGAGGACTTTGAGCGGTCAAATGAAGAGTAGAGCTGCCATAGTCATGCAGACAATAACACCTTGGGACTTGAGATCCAAACCTAGTACAGCACCACACACTGCTACTATGAACTTGCTCAAGCCAGTGTACCGCATTACGGCGCTATGATAGCTGTGTACATGCCGAGCGGGCTCGTTCGAAAGCATTTATGCACCCATAGTGGACCGATTAAATACTTGCTCGCTCGTGAGCTGAAGTGCGCGTCCATGACAATTCATCCACGGATATCAATATTAGAAACACCTACTTCGTGACCAGCCTGCATTTCTGTGATCTCGACGATTGCGACAATTGGAACTACTGAATATAGATGACTATAGCTGAAGTTTTAGTGATAGTATCGATCGTGGTATTCAACACCTTGAGCCAATGAGTATTTGACCTCTGCTTCACAGATTTACGAGATTCTGCTTCAAAATGCCTTTAGATATCGTCAACCCATCCCGGTTCTTCTCCAGCAGTGCACGTCTGACTCACAACAAAGAAGCTTCTTTCAGTTACAGCAAATTCATATAGAATTTTCCAACGGACGTGTGGTTGCTCTCAATGCTATCTCACCAAGTATCTGAGACATGACCCCTTTCTCAATTGGAGTCACGTTTCGTACTGTACTAGGCTGGAGTGATGCCCGACGCTCGGTGCAAGATCGGACGCACCCAGAGCAGCTTTGCGCCGATACTCGAATCTTCAGTCAACAATATCGATTATCCTCATGCTTTCTTTGTGCCTCAAGTGGACTCTCACTCATGATGCGACAGTTCAACTTGTGGTCAACAGTACTCGTACGCATTTAATAGCTATTGGATTGGTGCTTGGTTTAACTTTGGTCTCGATGATAATGATGAATGGCGTTTTACTACCGGAGATGGATGCCATCGATTTGGACTGATCAAAACTGCTAGACAGCTACAATACAATTTCTGGTGCTGTGTTTTCGGCAATCGGCATGGTTTTTCGGTGAATTGTGAAGTTAATGATGCCTGTATTTTTCTTTGCTTTACGACTTCGACTGTATTGAACAAAAGTAAATCCTTCTTGCATACGTGGGTTTCAATCGGTCTCACCATCGAAGCTTCAATAATGGTAAGTCAAGGGTTGAACGCTGTCAATGTCCAGCTTGACTTACCCAAGATCACAAGTATAATCCTGTCAAGCGATCTTATAGTGCGAATTTTACCTTCGTGGCCAACGCACCAACACAGCTTCAGTCCCTGGGATTTCCAGTACCGATACAATTCGAAGAAATGTCATCCGTTCATTAGCTTCGATTGATAATAGTACGTATTTTGGAGGCTCGATGACATTTGAGATGGGATCACCAAAACCTCAATTCAGTTCGGGTTTCTTTTGAACTCGTGGCTGGAGAACATGTTGCCGTCGTCAGTGAAGAGTGAAAACACTTTGAAATTCTCAGAGAATGAAAGCCTTACCGACGAATCGGCGAGGTCCATCGCTTCTGGGTGGGCATTGATTGATGCGATAAAACTCTTCACCTATCGTTCGAGTTTTGTCCTTGCTAATCCTACGCCTATTGATGTACAACCAATCGACTCATACTGGCATGCAAAACGCCTTTACAATGACGGCTTAACTGGTACAACATTATCTCATGTATCCGTGTCTGAAATTACTGTCGAGTTTTTGGGCATCATGCACGAGAGGGTAAAACAAATGCCCGAATTGTACTTTACCAACAAAAGTGGCGCTGACTACAACACCGCGATTAGCCCCAGAATAATGGGCAACGATCGTGCCTTGATTTTACCTTCCGCAGATACATTTTATGAAAACGATATGGATCTCGTCAATCTGTGCTTGTATGGTTGTAATTTTTATTCGAATTCGTCGGGTTTTTTGTCTAAAGTACTGCGCAACATGTGATAAAGGACGAATGCAAAATCTATGAAGGTGGTCGAAATGTTAGTCTCGATCCTAATCTTCATGAATCCGACGCGGTGTTTAATATCTCAATCGATGATATCTATTGGTTTCAGATGAAGAATCACCGAAAAATGCACACGACCACAGTCGGAAAACTGTCGTGGCAACCTGTTGATCTTGCACAAGTGTACGCCGAATACAAAGGCGATGATCATTGCCATGGCCTCTATTTCCCTCTCAGCAATAGCAATCAGCATGTGGTCGTTGGTGAAGCGCATATCCTGATTCCAAGTTATGATACACTCGCTACTGCAAGAAATGAAATTTCGATCTATTCGTTTTTGACTGGGAAATGAATCCATTTGTGATGCAGATATCATTTACCCGCCAATCCATCATGTCGCTCCTGATTCATTACCATGAAAACAAACAGGGTATAATTGTTCACCGCACGTATTTTATTGCGTAAATGATTTTCTTCGACGGTAAATCTACTCCAAAGATCCAGTGCAACCGGCCTACACAGCGGGACTATTTTGGCTCTTTCTGAATGCTGCGATTCACAACATCAAAAAACCCATCAAGCTCACCAGGTCGATCCAGCGTTCATCTTGATTTTAGTGGAAATTCGACTGATATTCATGAGGCGTGAATCGATTCACTTGCGTAAGTTTCTTCAAATAAACGATGCAATACTTCAAACAGAAGAGCGGAGTCGATTCAAATCTACAGACAGTTAATTTGAAGCACTAATGCGATGCGATTATGCATACCTCCACCCCACCAAGTGAAACCAAGGAGTCTACGTCCTGTACATGAAGTAGTGTCACGAAATGATAGCTTTGCCATTGCATATGGCGTATTAGGACGGAGAATGGCTTCGATGTAATAAAAAACTTAGCCACAATACAGGAGAGAAGGCGTAAATGTCCAATGTTTTATAATTTGAGAGGCAAAGGCACCCTCACGGCGCGGTTGCAATGGAATGGAATCGCATAATCAATGAGCTAGAGTTACAGTATTGTTCTAGTAAATACCCCGCACTTTAAAATCAAAACTGTACCAGATCACCATCATGGCCAAAATGCGCAGTTTCAACAATCGTGCTGGTGACATCCAGCGAAGATTTGCGTTGAAAGTAAGTTCCATTCCGGCTCGGCCCGTAATATCGGAAGCGAGCAGATGCTACACGTTATGACACGTTTACTGCCTGACTTCAGCTACAACTGTGCAACATGAAGTGGTTGTAACATATTCAAATCCCTTCAAAACACGCCGATGGAAGAGATTTTGCCAGTGATATCCATACACTCGACTAAAGCCAACGGATTTATTGGAGTGGTGTGGTCGACGGCGCCCGCTGAATTCCTATGGGCAGCATCGTTTCCAATGGGAACGCACCCGTTAGGATCCTAAATTTGATTTCAAGCTGAGCTTATCATGATTTCCGGAGGCAAGTTATCTCTTGATACTCAGTAAAAGATGAGTTACTCATGGCTTGAGCTCTTGCTACCATCGTCGTTGGAGTGAACAGGTGTTAAATTTTCTTTTTGGGTGAGAATTTTACAGCCGAAGCTGAAAGCACAGTCGTATTTTGTACTTGCCATGTCGATTTCAGCCTCTATTCCTAGCCCCACTGAAGTTTATACCAATCGGCACTTCCATGGTGCATTCTTTCGCGGTTGAATGGCTCCAGTGCTGCGTATTTAGAGGTAGCGCTCTTCAGTGAAAGATCTTGGTGTCGATCTCTCGGCTTTTCGTGTGCAGTAGTGTAGTAGCACGCTATCCTGGGCATCGCACTCATGAAGCGGCCGGTTAAAACAGAGCTCACCAACTCCAAGGGCAAAGAGAAGACTTCTCTCGTCTTCCTTTGGGGGCTGTTTGCGCCATGGGGATCCGTCGTGGCCTTCCAATCCATGGCATGCTTGTACCTCCTGCTGTCACCATCTAGATGAAACGGACATCGTTCATCCGCTGGTGGCACTAGCCTGATGCTCATCTTCAAGCGCATGCATTCTGCTCACGTATCTCAGTACACTTCCGTTCATAAACGGGACGCATTCCGTGTTTGATGGCCAAACGCATCCTCGCGATTGGATGGCCAGATTAGTGTGCGCCACACCACACACACCACTTTGCTGAAGCCGCTTCAACTCATTTCGGAATTCGCCCCGTAGCCTCTCCAAGCGACCTGCCCACTCTCCTCACGCTGCCCATGACGACGACTGTGGACCTCAGCAGCCTGGCGCTCGGCATCCCGGCCGCGCTGCCGGAGCACCCGGGCGTGACCACGGGCGGTGCCATCCCCTGCGCGCCGCGCCGCAAGTGCGACCTGTCGGCCGAAGAGACCGTGCTGGCGCTCAAGAACGCGCTGCGCTACTTCCCGTCGCACCTGCACGAAGCGCTGGCGCCCGAGTTCGCGCAGGAGCTCAAGAGCGAAGGACACATCTACATGCACCGGTACGTTTGGATCGACCCAGCGCTCTTGAGGGGTGGCGGATTGGCTCACGTGCTCGTTGTCGTTGTGTAGCTACCGTCCGGTCGCGTACGAGATGAAGGCGTACCCGATCTCGGCCTACCCGGCGCATTGTAAGCAGGCGGCTGCCGTGATGCTCATGATCATGGTGCGTACATATCTGTCTCTTGGGCTATCGCACAGCGTGTGGTTGTGAAGACGCTGACATCCTGTTGTGCTTTGGCAGAACAACCTGGACCACCGCGTGGCGCAGTTCCCGCACCACCTCGTGACCTACGGCGGCAACGGCAGCGTGTTCCAGAACTGGGCGCAGTACCATTTGGTGATGCACTACCTCTCGCAGATGACCGAGGAGCAGACGCTCGTGATGTACTCAGGCCATCCGGCCGGGTTGTTCCCGAGCCGCCCGGAGGCCCCGCGCGTGATCATCACGAACGGCATGATGATCCCCAACTATTCGTCCCGCGAGATGTACGACAAGGTCTATGCCATGGGCAATTCGCAGTATGGCCAGATGACGGCCGGCAGCTACTGCTATATCGGCCCGCAGGGCATCGTGCACGGCACGACCATCACGGTGCTCAACGCCTGCCGCAAGTACCTCAACCGCGAGTCAATGAGCGGCGTGGTCTACATCTCATCCGGCCTCGGCGGCATGAGCGGCGCGCAGCCCAAGGCCAGCGTGATCTCGGGTGCCATCTCGGTCACGGCCGAGATCGATGAAAGCGCCGTGAAGAAGCGCCACGAGCAGGGCTGGGTGGACGAGGTCGTGCCGAGCCTGGACGCCTGCGTGGCCCGCATCCGCCGCGCTCGCGAAGAGAAGAAGGCCGTGAGCATTGCGTACCACGGTAACATTGTCACGCTCTGGGAGCGCCTGGCCGAGGAAGCCGACAAGGGCGAGCTGCTGGTGGAGCTGGGCTCGGACCAGACGTCGCTGCACAATCCGTTCAACGGCGGGTACTACCCCGTGCAGCTCACGTTCGAGGAGTCCCAGCAGATGATGATCGAGGACCCGGCCAAGTTCAAGTCGCTGGTCGAGGAATCGCTGCGTCGCCATGTCACGGCCGTGAACCGACTCACCAAGCACGGCATGCGCTTCTGGGACTACGGCAACTCGTTCCTGCTCGAGTCCAAGCGCGCGGGCGCCGAGATCCTGGCCAACCCGGAAGACCCGGCCAGTCCGTTCAAGTACCCGTCCTACGTGCAGGACATCATGGGTGACGTGTTCTCGCTCGGCTTTGGCCCGTTCCGCTGGGTCTGCTCCTCGGGCGCGCCGGAGGATCTGCGCAAGTCCGACGCCATCGCGGCGCGTGTGCTGCGGGAACTCATGGTCGGCGCGCCTCCCCGCGTGGCCGCGCAGTTGAGCGACAACATCCGCTGGATCGAGTCGGCTGAGGAGAACCAACTGGTCGTGGGCTCGCAGGCCCGCATCCTGTACGCGGACCGCGAGGGCCGACAAAAGATCGCGCAGGCGTTCAACGACGCCATCGCCTCTGGCGAGATCTCGGGTCCGATCATTCTCAGCCGCGACCACCACGACGTCAGCGGCACCGACAGTCCGTACCGCGAGACCTCGAACGTGTACGACGGCTCGCAGTTCTGCGCCGACATGGCGGTGCACAACGTCATTGGCGATGCGGCGCGCGGCGCTACCTGGGTGGCGATCCACAACGGCGGCGGCGTCGGCTGGGGTGAGGTCATGAACGGCGGCTTTGGCATGGTGCTGGACGGCTCCGTGACGGCCGGCCAGAAGGCCACCAACATGCTCGGCTGGGACGTCAACAACGGCGTGGCGCGTCGCGCCTGGGCCCGCAACGACAACGCCATCTTCGCCATCGAGCGCGAGATGCAGGCCGAGCCACTGCTGAAGGTCACGCTGCCCAATGAGGCCAACGACGCCAGCATTCGCGACATCTACAGCAAGGTGTTCCAGTGAACGAGTCGATCCCATTAATATACCGTTCTGCGTTTTACAGTTTCCCGTCATGTGAGACTTTGCCGTTCCCCTGTTATCAGATGAGATGGCCCCCCGATGATTGGACGGCCCGTGAACATAGACGAGCCGCTGGCAGTCCAATCATGAAGATGCGCATGACTGCTGGGAAGGAAGATGGACGGAAGAACTCGATCCCTTTCTCGCTATCATCGAGATTATGGCCACTACGTGAGCTGTCTGCATCGGCTTCGTCTGAGACCAGGAGCCTGTCGTGCACCATTCTCTGGACGTGTTCGTGATGAGGTTTGTTCATGCCCCCAGCGGCTTGAGGCAGGTGAGGTGCGTGTTGCGCTTGCTGAGTTTGCTGCTGATTCGGTCGCCGGCCGTTCACAGCAGCTCCATGATCACCACGCGATCCACGTTACACGGACGTACTGGCCAGGATCGGGTTTATCTGAGACCTCGACCTTGGCCGAGACCTTGGTGAAGCACGGCAGCGGCACTCTGTGCGGCGTCGTGAGTATGTACTGCACGTCGATCTTCTCACTTGCCTCTTCTGGTAGAGATCACGAGCCCTTCGACCACGCGCAGGTTTGGATGGCCAGCAACTCATCCGCTCGGAAAGAGTCGAAGACCCAGCGTGACAGGAAGCAAGCGAGCGTGGCAAGTGTGTAGGTGGCTGCGGATGCCCTGCGGTGACCGAAGGACCGGTGAAGAACCCTGCGCAGCAGAATGGCGAGTGTAGTTAGTTTCCTTGTGTGAATTCCTTGTCTCCAGCAACGTTGTCGGCCAGCTTGAACCGAGCAGATCCGCAGTGAAGAGCACGAACATAGACTGAATTGTATTCAATGTTGCACAACAAAGTCGCCAACTCGGAACTCTGGAGAGTACGCCTCCATGAGAAGAACGTGCGTGACTGTCAGCGAACAGTGCGCAAACGCATGCGCCAGGTCCGGCAGGCTCCATGGCAAAAGCCGGCGCGAACTCTTGCCGCTTGCATCGTTGTGCTTTGCCAGCTGAGCATTGGCGACGTGCGTACGGAATCTCCACTTGAGAAGCGCTTTTGCGATGCTGTACAATAAGGCCGCGGCCAGCAGCGTCAACAAGCACATGGATTGCCGCGAGTGGTCCTTGACATTCCAAATTGAGTGCAGGTTCGAGAAGAAGCCAATCCACATCATCACCCGGTCGGCGATCTTGGCCACTGAGCTGGTGACGCCGTGATTCCACACGGACGTGGCAATGCCGCACGCCATGGTCGTGGTGAGCACGGCGTTCTGCTGCTGGTACCAGAGATGCGCAGCCATGTGGACGAACGCGCTCGAGACGCTCGAGAGCAAGAGCACGAAGTTGGCCATTATAGACGCTTCTTGTCCAATTGGAAAGTGGGGGAAGCGCCCAACCGGTGCAGGAGACTGCTGTCTCTGGGACATACGGTTTAAAAGCCCGGTTGTAATCATCATATTTTAAAGGAAATTAAATATGGCAGTTACACACTGAGCTAACTATTTACTATTTTATATAAATAAATATTATTTATCACAGTATATAAAAAATGATTGTGGTCAGCTGCGAAAAAGAACACTGGAAGAAGCCACGCCTTCTGCGACATTTTCCAACCGTCAATACACTCGTTCGACAGTTGAATCGGATCAAGTTGACTGGGTGGCTGTTCTTCAGTCAGGACGAGGCGCATCATCTTGACAATCTTCTATTGGGAGCCCGTGTCCATGGCGGCAGTACTATCCTGGCCATGACCACTACGTGAGCTGTCTGCATCGGCTTCGTCTGTGACCAGGAACTCCTCGCTCAGTGTATCCAGCAGCCTGCCGTGCACCATGCTCTGGACGACCCACCGCGCGTTCACGATCGCGAGTTTCCACTGCTTGGCCTTCTCGTACTTCATGCCCAGCGGCTTGAGGCAGATGAGATGCGTGTTGCGCTTGCTGAGTTTGCTGCTGACTTGGGCGCCGGCCATTCGCAGCAGCTCCATGACCACCACGCGATCCACGCCCACGTACACGGACGTACTGGCCGAGACTTCGGTGAAGCACGGCAGCGGCAATGCGATCGGGAACATGGACCGCGTTTGATGCACAGTCATGGCGAAAAGCTCGTGAGACTGGTGCGGGAACGCGACCTTGGCGACCAGACAGCAGGACAGCCACAGGTCCGAGACCAGCGTCAGTCGACTGCGGCGTCGCTTGCGGCCCTTTGGTGACGGAGCCATAGCGGTCATTTGATCTTCCAGACTATTATTTCCTTCGCCTGAGCTCTTAGCTGTTTCCTGGGCATACTGCTGCTGTACTCGTGCGACCACCTGGTCATCCAGCACCACGCCATGGCCCACGACTATATGCGTGAGCTGCGCCAGTTGCGTTGGATCCAGATACTCGAGATCATGGTGGCTGAGAGCGATGGCCTGGGCACCGCCACGGTGTTTGACCTGGCGCACAAACTCGTGTTCCTTCTCCGGGTCCAAGCAAAGCAGCAGGAACGAACAGCCGTGGAAGAACTTGGTCGTGGACTTTGAAGCTGGCGGGGTCGACGGCTCCGCCATCGGCTGGCTAGGTTCAATCGAGTCTTGGTCCAGTAGCATTGAATCGTCTTGCTCTGGTTCTGGTGGTGGCGACGGCGTCGGCATCATCAACAAGGTGCCGAGCGATGGAGCTGGTGCGCTGCTGCTGGTTGAGAACTCGACGTGGTGCTCCTCATCGATCTCCACTGGATACAGCGCTTCCGGTTCCAGGCGACTGCTTCTAATGGAGTTCACGATCCAGTGTGCCGATATACAGCTGACGGCTGCCTCAGCGTTGGCCCGAGCCACTGAGTCTTCAATCGCCTCCAGTGCTGGCAGATCCTGCAGCGATGGACTCACGACCACGTGCGTCACTTGGCCGACCTCCATCTCGCGGTAGATCGTGCCCATGCCATTGCGGATCAGCGTCTGCATCATGGACTCTGCGTTGGCACGGAAGCCCAGCAGATAGAACACACAGCCATCAAATAGATCCATCCAATCGGCATCTGCATGCTCCAGTCCTTGCTTGGCATTGTACTGCTGGATCAGTTGCGGAAGCGACGCGACTGCATTCTGGAGATCCTGATCCAGCCGATGATACAACCGACTGGGCTGGAGAATGGTCTCCAGAGAGTACGCCTGCTCGTCCACCATCACTACAAGAAAATGATTCAGCTCAGATGCTTGCAAGAACAGAGACAGAGACCTGGTGATAACATTACCTCCTTGATCGATGCATGCATGGAGCCACGAGATGTGCACGACTGCGATGCCGTGCTCAATGGAGGCGGCATATTTAGCGCCCTCTGGTCTCTACAGCAATCCATTACACAGAACGTACGTTACTATCCGCTCCAGCGAGCGAGTGAGGGGCGTAGACGTATACCTGAGCGATGAGCACGTTCGTGTAGCCGACTTCGAGGTTGGGGTCGTAGATGCCGCCGTGCTGCGCCGTGAGCACCTCGACCTGCTCTCTCGCCTCCTCTGCGAGCCCAGTGGTGGAGACCACGAGCCCTTCAAACACGCGCAGGCGGTAGGCATCGATAGCCAGCAGTTCGTGCGCTCGGAAACAGTCGAAGACCCAGCGGGAGGTCACCACCGCCAGACCCCGTGCCGCCGCTGCCTAGCCGTCCAGGGCACTGTGAGCTTTCATTATCAGCCGAGTGGGGATAAAGAAGCCAGGTCAACCGTACGCGCTGCTTGTGTGAGCCGACAGCGTCTGCGATCAGATGTGTCGTGGTCTCAAAGGCCAGATCGTCCTGGAACGAGCCGCCGCATGCGCCAACGATCTTTCGGATCTGCTCCTGCAAAACACACAGCAGCAATAGGCAGCCGAGAGAGCGAGGCAGGTGCGCGTTAGTCTCGGCAGTGGATGCACTGATTGATTGCGGCTGAGTCTGCGAACCTTCACGTGGAGCTCCAGTCCCGTGGAGCAGATGCACAGCCCCTGGAAGAGCTGCTCGCTCATGCGTCTCTTGAGTAGAGGGACCAAGGACAAACGCCTCACGCATGTACCGTAAACCCTTTCTACAAGGTAGAACTTTGGTAATGTTGTCTGAATGTGTCTCAACCATGCATCAGTTAAACGCTGGAATCGACAACAGATAACTGAAAATCAAACGGCGACCTTGGAGAATGATCGCTGCTCAGCTCCGCATTGCTGTTGACCAACGCGCGATGCCTTGCAGCAACTCGTACTACGTGACCGATACTGGCACACGATCGATTTACCTGTCCTTCCAAGGCAACGCAGCGTCAGCGATCACGCCTGGAGACCCGCTGGATAAAGGAGAGCAAGTGTTCATCGAACGCCAGACTCGAGCAAGTGGAAATGACGAGTGGGCGTCGATTTGGTGACAGTGAGGGAAGTGTATATCGTGGCGTCGGAGCAAGCCGTGGATGTGTGCGATTCAAACCCACGTACTGACGTCGGTTTCCGCAGTGATCAAGGAACGTGCTGCCTAGAGCCGCAGGGCCACACGTGCCTACAGACTCCCGCGATCGACTGCGGGTATTGCGCCGGAGTAAACGCCGAAATGGGCTTCTGATCGTGGACCCGAGCATCTCCTGGATTGTTTACCTACGCACTCTGTCGAATTTCGATCAGCGTCGTCGTTCCCATGTTGATACAGTCAGGCGGACGGGTATGCTCTGCTGGATCTTGAATGCGCACGGCACAGACCACGCCAGTCCTTTGTATGGCGTCCATGTGCAGCAGCAGCTCCTAGCTCCAGGCGCATGCCGTTGTTTAGACTCACGCAGCCGCTATTGCAATGCTGCTCGGTGATTGGTCAAAATCACAGGACGCTGAGTTGGATAGGCCGATTTCGAAAAGAGGGGCCTCATGCAGCTCTCCTGCGCGCTCGTGCTGCTGAGCGGCGACGGCCCAGCGCAGCCGTCGACGAACGGCGGCGTGTTCGCGGTGTCGCTGGAGCCCACGCAGCTGGTGAGCGAGCTCAAGGAGGCCATCAAGCGCAAGAAGCCGCACGACCTGCGGCACGTGGACGCGGACGCGCTGACGCTCTTCCTGGCCTTGGACGGCGCGCAATGGCTCTCGGACGAGCACGACGCCGCCCTGACGCTCGAGACTCGGGGCACGCCCGTGCACGATGTGGTCACACAGATGCTTGGGCGTTCGGATGCCATGCTGCGCGCGACCAGGCCGCTGCGCCGGTACTTCCTGGAAGGCCCGCGGCCGCCGCCCGAGCATGAGCAGATCCATGTGCTTGCGGTCGTGCCTGCGACTGCCATGGGCAAGCGCAGGATGCAGGAGCAAGAGTCGGTCCCCACACGCTCAGCCAAGGCGAAGACGGCCGACTATATCGACATTGTGCACATCCTGGACAGCGACGACGAGGGCGCGAGCGACTACCACGACCCGCCCAGACCGCTGAGAGACCAAGCCGAGCTGTATCAGCGCATGGGCAAGGTGTGTCCGACGTCACCGGTACAACTGGATCCAGTCGGTGCGCTGCTCCAGTCGCCCTTCGCGTATCCGACGTCGTCGGTACAACGAGCTCCAGTCGAGGCGCTGAACCAGTCGGCCTTCGCTGCAGTCAAAGAAGAACTAGGCGCCGTGGGGACCAGTGCGTCAATAACCCAAAGCCAGAGCGAAGCCCCAGCGACAGACACCACTACAACTGCCGCCACAGCCCTTGCTGCTGCTGCTCCCCAAATCGTGTTCTCTGAGGAGCAGAACGCGTTCATCAAGCTCGCGGTCGAGAAGCGCAACAATCTGCTGCTGGTGGCGCCGGCTGGGTACGGCAAGTCAGCCGTGATCAAGACTGTGATCGAGCTCTTTGGCAGCACGCTGCCGTCCGTGAACAACCAGCTTGTCTGTGGCCTGTGCGCGCCGACCGGCAAGGCGGCCTCGCTCATCGGCGGGCGCACGATCCATTCCTATTTGGGCATCGGGCTGGGCCGCGGACCAGTCACCGAGTGGGTCAAGCGCGTTCGCTCAGCCTCATTTCTCAAGCCGACGCTCAAGGCACTACGAGCGGTGCAGGTGATCGTGATTGATGAAGTCTCAATGGTGAGCGCGCAGTTCCTGGACCGAATCTCAGAGTATCTACAGCAAATCCGCAGCGACATGCGGCCGTTCGGAGGCGTGCAGATGATCCTGGTCGGAGATCTCTGCCAGCTGCCGCCTGTAGAGGGCGCGTTCATGTTCCGCTCGGTCGAGTACACCCGCGCCAAGTGCCAGCCGTTCCAATTCACCAAGTGCTTCCGCCAGAACGACACAGAGTTCGTGACGCTGCTGAACGAGGTCCGATTTGCACGGTGCTCCGAGCAGACCATGGCCACGCTGCGCAAGTGCATGAGCATTGCGCCAGAGTACGCGAACGGCCTGACGCCCATGCGGATCGTTTCGACCAACAAGGAGGTGGACACTGTCAATGATCGCGAACTGCACGCGTTGGTCTATGACTCTAAGGCCGAGCTACTCACTTACAATGTGCGCGTCTCGCCGTTTGCCAACCCAAAGAAGGCCGAAGCGTATCGGAAGGCGGACGGGATCCCAGAGTACGTCAAGATCGCGGTGGGCTGCCAGGTCGTGGTCACGCAGAACCTCGGCCAGGGCATCGTGAACGGCACGCAGGGCTGCGTCACGGCTGCAGACGCCAAGAAGATCGAGTTGAAACTCCACGATGGCAACACAGCCACGATCGAGTACTTCGCGTACAAGGACCCAGAGGAGCCAGACGTGTTCGAGGCCAACACACTCTTCAGCTACATGCCACTGCGTCTCGGGTATGCTTCAACAGTGCACAAGGCCCAAGGCATGACGCTGAAGCTGCTGGAAGTGGACCTCAAGCGCGTGTTTGCGCACGGCCAGCTGTACACAGCGCTGTCGCGCGTGACGGACTTGCGTGGCCTGATGGTCAAGAACTTGACCCAGCGCGCATTCATCTGCCACGAGGCTGTGTTCGACTTCTACAAGGCGCTGGGGGACAATTGTGCAGCCACTCAGTGAGTGGGTCGGTCTAGTTTATATATTATGTTCAAAACAGAGAAGCGGGTCGTGTGTGCTGCCGTGTTCTCTTTAATGTTGGTTGATTGACCCTCACGGGCGTGTTGGCCGCATGCCGCCATATATTCTACCACACAGAGACAACAAGCGAGTGCACGAATAGCTAACTCAAATGATTAGTTCAGACGATTTTGCATCAGCAAACGACTACAGGACTCGCCGTATATTGCACATACTATACATGGCAAGAGGCTCATGTGTAGACCACACACACACACCAGCTCTCAACCGTACGTTTTAGATCTGCGAGTGGATATCTTTGTGCTGGTCAGCGATTTGTACCATACTCTCCACTGTGTCCGTCTTGCACCGAAGCGTCATTTCCGTGATCCGGTACTCGCGTAAATCTTCCGTCGGGATACTTGGAGCCTTGGTATCGTCCGCTGCCTGCTTGACCGAGGCTTGAATGACAAGCGGAGGGTAGGCAGCCCTGTTGAACAAGATGCTGGCCACGTTGTGGGCCGACGAAAGCATCTGCTGGATATTGCGCTGCACTTGACCGCGTCGCGCGTTGAAAGGCACGAAAATACCAGCCAAGAAGATCAGAACGCAACCAGCGATCGTTATGAGCGCTGATGTCTGTGGCATCGACACGCGGGCCGATAGCTGCGATTGATTCCCATCGAAGTCCAGCTGAACACCTTTTTGGGTCTTGGAAGTGGTCTGGATATCCCGCAGAGCCGCGTTCTGGAAGAGCCAGAAGAGGCCGGCCGTGTAGGCAGGCTGCATGGAGTCCTTGGAGTAAACGTGGCGCAATATCATGTCGTTGATGTAATTCGAGCCATAAAATGAGCAGTTGTAGCTGTCCAGGAGTGAATCCCAGTCGGTGGCTGATCCCTCCGCGGCCGGATAGATCGGCGGGTACACCAAGTCCGCCCTATAATATGTAATATTGGGATTCGTATAAACCAGAGCTTCCCACTGATCAGTCGACGATGGTACATACGGCGTCACCAAAGTCGGTATTTGGGCCTCGCCCAAGACCAAATGTTGATCCACGTTCTCCAGCGGGAAATAGAGCCCATCGCATCCGTCTTCCGCACTGCACTCAGCTCCGTAGACTTGCGCGAGATCGGTGGTTTGCCACGACAACTTGCCGATCGTAGCCGAGTAGATCTTGCGTGCGTTCTTCAAGGTCACGTTCATGTACCCCAATGATCCAAGGGTCACATCCACTTGTTCGACCGCGAGATGCTGCGCAAAGCTGAAAATCAGCGCGGAATTGTTCGTGGTAATGCAGTCATCAGCGAACATGTTTGCGATCGCATCGGTCGTATCATTTGCCTGCGCAGCGCAAAGCTGCAACACGTAGACTTGGTCCGACGGGTAATCCAAGTGGGATTGAAAGATGCACGCGTGCTCATTGCATTGGTTGTTTGTGTCGAGCGAATGGTAGAAGTCCGAGCCGATCTTCGTGCCCTCCATTCGGGCCCAAGTGGTTGGAAGTTCGAACGTGACGGAATCAAATCGGATCTGAGGCGAGAGCTCAATGCTTGAAAACGACACATTGATCTCGGATGTCGAGATATTGAGCCAGCTTTGATTCTTCGTGATGGCTTGCATATCGGTTAGCATCTTGGTGGCATCGCTGGTGTCAATCCGCGCGTATATGTTGCGCGGGATATCACCAAGGTTCACGAATTGGTTGAAAACGCCGATACCGTAGCTGAAGATGTCAGCTGTCTTGCTCAACGTCCAGTCCTCGGGGAAGTCGGACGCCTCGACGGATCCGGCCGTGAATTCGTCGCTTGTCGAGAACGACATTAAACTGTCGCTGGCCACCGATGTGGGAAGCATGTTCTTCAGCCACGAGTTTTGAACGAATCCGAATCGAAGTATAGCCGAGTCGACTAAGATGGTGCCCCAGCCAGAATCATACAAGCAGGTGGTCTGCGGGCTCGGTTTGGCCGAGTGGATGGCCGTGCGCAGGAAGGTTTCATTGCTGGGGTTCCCAGTGACATTGAGAGTGCTGGTGACGTTGGTGACCACCAATGTGTAGTTGTACGAAGACTCCGACGCCAGCAGATCGCTGGACGAGATGACAAACTGGATGGTCGGCTGATCGAACTGCACGTTCACAGCGTTGAGCCCCTGGCCAAGCAACCACGAGACCCCAGCGCTCGCGAGCACAGGCGCCCACGTGAGCACGAAAGACTTGTTCTCGTTCACAACAGCCGAGGTCGCGAAGCACAGGAAGAAGACCGGCAGCACGAGTGCGAGCACCTGCTGGAACGGCATGCTCACGACGGACGAGAGCGCACCGGTGTACGTGTTGTACTCGTCCAGCATCTCGGACTTGCGGGTGTCGCTGACGCTGTCCGCATCAAAAGTCACGAATGTGAAGCCGTCGATCATCAGGTACGCGATGGTGCCCAAGCCCAGCGAGAGGACGCTCGCCAGCATAAGCGCACGCATGCTGCGGATCGAGAGGTGGACTGGCACGTCATCCGACAGCGGCGTGTACAGGTCTTCCGGTTCAGACGCTTGGCTGCTCTCGGCGTTGAGCATGGGCGCCATGCTGCTCTGCACGCGTATGATTGGGGGCCTGGCGTTCGGCATGGCTCAGTCTTTGTGGCTTGGGCTTCCGACTGAGTTGTGGGCCTGAAGGAACACGCCGCCGCCGCCAGTGAGTCTCGGATGAATCCGGATACACTGTTCCCATCCCCATCACCGCGTAGAACGGACATGTGGCAGCTACGCTCATGCTCGTTTCTATCCTATCCTTCACGTTGGTGGGGGACTGACTACAATGTGTAGCTGGGTACACACCATTCTCAGCCAATCAGAACGGCCTGCATGTGTACTATACTACCTCTTTACAAGGTTAGTTACCCAGGCGCTCACGTATCGTCTCTGTCCATTCCCTTCAGAGTTGAGAGCATTACAGTTAGCCCATCCGTGGTGGTCCAACACCACGAATTCTTGCGCGTTTATGCATGCGTACCGCAAAGAAATGAAATAAATAGCTTTCGTACTACTACGCCTTTTACCATTCAAATTCGCCAGATTGACATTAGTTCGCGAGGAGACATTTCGAGTTCGTAAAACCTCTCACACTAGATACCCTATCTAAGTTAATACCCTTTTAAGTCGATACTATTAGTGAGGTACGAGTCAGCGTGGTCAGGTGAACCCATCTGCTCAATGGCCAACAGGCATGACCTGAAGGTCGTAAACCCGAGCGTGAAACTGCAGCGTGTGACGGTAACACCTTTTACAGAGCACTTCAGTGACGATCTCAGGGAGAAGATCTGAAGCGAACTTCACATACTCCATACGGTGCTCCGTCATTGTTTTGTTCGGAGGCACACGCAAAATGACATCACGATGCTCACTAAAGAAACACTTCACAGCAGACTTGTACGTTGAGAAGACGTTCTTGATGGGGCTGAGCATGGACGTGTATGGGCCCAGACGCGGACGTGTCGCACTCTCGAACTCTCTCTCTCGGAACATATCTTCCACGTGCGTGAGGCACGGTGCATTGTCCAGGACAGTACAACCTCATCGAGGAGTGTTTGTTCCTCAAGGGACAGCACCAGACGTCTAACGTAGTCATTCGCATCTTGTCAGCGAAAGGCACCCACGCGGCGTTCCCAGTAAGCCAATCCGTTGGCCGAAACGCATGCGATGACATGCATGTTCTTGCCGCGTCAGGATACGTGCCGCATTACAGCTCGATCCCACTCTTGCCTCAGCCGCGACTTCGCGAGCGCCACAGGTCGAAGATCGTTTCATCAAGGTAGAACCCTTTCTTCCCATTAGCTAGGTGATCTTGAAGTGCTTCTAGATAGTCACGCCGCTTCTGTATGTTTTCAGGCGTGTTCATGTACTGGGACTAGCGATGGGGCTGCTTCAAAGAGTAGCAGCAGCCATCGAGAGCCCGCCTGACCGTGACCATCGCCACTCTCGTTTGTAAACGATCTTCGATGGCTGACGCCATCGAATGCAGCGTGAGCTAGCAATTTGCAGCCAACATGCGCTCGAGGTGATCCACGTGCGCTTGGGTCACCTTTGCGTAGCGCTTTCCACCCCAATTATCGGTGCTGGGCGTCCACGTGTCCGTTCGCTCTGCTTTGGCGACCCATGCACCAGCGATGTTCAGAGGAACGTCGTTGTGGGTGGCCACGGACTCCCAGTTCTCATCATGTTGCGCGGCCTGGACGACACAGCCCTTGGCTTCAGACGAATGGTACTTGTGCGGCATGGAGAGAGCTTGGTGGTGGCAGTGAGGCGTGGTAGAAAATGTGAAGTGTGCTCTAATACTAGAGGAATTACGTGGCTTTTAATGAAGAGTGAAACGAGTGGTGTGGGTGTACCCACTGCAGTACTCGCGCTAAAAAGTTGGCGCCAACTGAATCCTGTCCACTACTGTGCATAACCTCCATAATTCGATATCGTTTTATTTATTTTTTCGGAGGGTTTTTACGAACTTGAATGTGAATCTGGCGAACTTGAATGGTACAGGTGTAGATCGAATGAAATAGATAGATACTAACCCACAATCATTAGTACTCAGCCGAGGAAATAGAATGCGTTCGTCTTGTGCGTCAATTCGTTGGAGTACAAGTTGGATATACTGGAAGCGAATCGGTGTACTGAATACTATATAAATATATACTAAGCATATCACAGTTCAAGTCCTACCGGTGCTTATACACTCCAAACTGCACAACAGACTGTCGCCCGATCGTGTGGAGAAGCTCGTGTACATCTACTTCACGCCTGAAATATTCAAGAAGAAGATTCCCATCTTGAAGATATTTTGTGGTGTGCAGAGGAAGACCAAGAGCAAGAGAATCAAAGCACCCAAGAAAAAACCAATGTCTATCATAAGTCACCTTGAGCTGATAGAGAGGTGGCCAACAGTTCGTCTCAACACATCGGACGCACACCTCCCGCGGGTAGTGGTGTAGAGGGCAATCGAAGACGAGACTTCTTGGTGGCGAGGCGACTCGCCGTATGCCCACGAGAGATGCCCTTGGATCAATTAAAGTCGAATGCCAGAAGTTGGTGTCAGCGCTGAGATGATGCTTGCATGGTTGTTGGATACTGGGAAAGAAGTGGCTCGGTTGACGCAAGATTACAAATGAGCTGCTAGTAGAAGTCTAGAGATAGTGAAACTGTGTGCGTAAGATTGCTCTCAAGAGATTGAGAATGTGAGATGAAGATATTCTGAGATTGATCATGTGACATATGCCATGTGCGACTGAACAGGGTTGGCATCTATATCTAGTACGCACGCAGCGCAGCTCCTCCTCCTAGATTTCAACGGGCTGGCCTCACCCTTGGACAGCGTCTGGGCCATGCACTTGCTCAGCAGCGTGGCACAGTCGTCAAAGTACTTATCCGAGTTCTTCACGAAGCTCTAGCCGTTGACGTCGCATAAATAGGACACATTCTCCACGTGCAGGTACCTCAAAGCCGTAGATGGTCTAGCCAAAGGCGAGGCAGACTTTGTACGCGATATCGTTCTCCTTAGTGGAAATCATCACCGGGTAGCGCACCTCCGTGCCGTCGGCATCTCTTCGCACGCGACCGTCCATCACGGGCGACTCGCACGCCACACCGAGTGCCAACTGTACAGTGCCAAGTTACTGTGGGCCACTCAGCAGATCGCGCCACCGCCACAACTCTAGCCGATGCGCGAGTCCGAGTTCCTGCCTGCGTTGATCCCGCAGCAGTTCCGCGAGACTGAACTGTTGACAGGCAGCCAGGTTGGTGCAGTAAGCAGTTCGATCCCTGGCTCTGTCCCAGGCGATACATGCTTCTGCTGTGCGCTGGTCCTGTAGCTCTGGTCGTCGTTTAATCTCCTTGTTCGCACAGCCGTCCTTCGTCTGCACCTCCGGCAACGGCTCTGGACGCTCTCGCTCTCGTTCTACAACGGCAAAAACTCATAGGATTAGCTTTGCGGTGTACGGCCTTAGAGTCTGCTCAAGCAGCACTCATGTATCCATCACACATCATGCGGTACGCATAGGGTTTAGCCGAAGCCGGGACCTCACGCCGCGCGCTCCTCCTACTACCATCCTGGCTATACACACATGTCCCGGTTGTCAATTCGCCCTGCCTTCGCAGTTGTCTACGGCCGGAGGACCTCAGCCGGCCAGGCTGAGCCCTCTGCAGGCACGCAGAGCTGGATCCACACCTGATCCGTGGGTTCAGCGCGAAGAACTCGACTTACACCTGGCGCTCTAGCAGCCTGCATGACGCCCGACTGCTAGAGGCCCACGGGTTGGCGACCCGTGACATGCGGCTGCGCTTACTTGTGCCTGGGCCAAACGTGGCCCAGGACTCAGAATAAAATCTCATACTCATTCGAATGCAAACGCTATTCATTCATGAGTTACTGGATCTGCGCTCTTCGCCGCGAATTCGTAACTGAGAGGCCCAGCGCTCTCGCCGTCTCTCTCTCCTTCTCTCTCTGGGTGGCGCAACTACTCGTACTGCTACCTGACGAGCTCGTCGTACTCTGCCCGTGATCGTCTGGCTCCTGGCGGCCTCCAGCCCACCAGAGCCTCTCGATCCACGTTATGTACCGGTCCGGCCGCTCGTCTGCCCATTGTTGCTCACTTCTCCTTAAGTTGCGCCCTTGCTTGCCGTCCATCTTCATTGCCTTCTCTCTTCCTTTTTCACTGCCGACCGCACGCCATCGCACACCGATGCGGATGTCGGTGCTCGGCTATGAGCAAGAGATTTTCAATCTCTTACTGTGCCATCGTAGATATTTTCATGGACAAGGACCGTCTGACGTATGCAACATGGACTTGATCCCTGACGACGCAACCGCTGGGGTTGTAACGCAGGTCAGCGTTGACTGTGTTGCGGACGCTTCTCGGGTCAGCTCGGTTAGATGCGGACAATCGCGCGGGGCGCGGGTCTGTATAGCTCGCTGCATTGGATTTCGGCCTTGCGCAACAAGGCCAATGCGATCTACGGTCTGTCGCTCCAGATCGACAGAGCGTTCTCGGGAAACTCGGACCTCATCGCAGATATCTCGCACCTGCAGGCGGCGTAGACGACGTTCGGGCCAAGGCAAGGCGACGCTGATCCGAGACATCGGGCGCATACTGAGCAGCTTCGGGACGCAGACCTTGTGCATCATCGACACGTCCAACGAGAACACATCGCACAAGCATGAACGACGGACACTTCAATGAGCTGGCCACGTCTTCTGGATTGGCAAAGATGTCGGCGAGTAGGAACGAACTGCCATGGTCCCAGAAGCGCATGCTTTGCTTCGCGAGTGTTTGCTGCTGATGATAAATTAATCCTTCAATGCATGCATTCGGTTGTTGTCTTTGGTGGTGTATAAACTAGGCCGGCACGCCGACTTGCCGTACCCAGCCGGCGCCACCAGCAGCAGATTGTTGCGCTTCTTGACCGCGAGCTTGATGAACGCGTTCTGCTCCTCAGAGAACACGATCTGGGGAGCAGCAGCAGCAAGGGCTGTGGTGGCAGTGGAGGTGGTGGTGTCTGTCGCTGGGGCTTCGCTGTGGCTTTGGGTTATTGACGCACTGGTCTCCACGGCGCCTGGTTCTTCTTTGACTGCAGCGAAGACTGGAGCTCGTTGTAACGACGACGTCGGATACGCGAAGGGCGACTGGAGCAGTGCACTGACTGGATCCAGTTATACCGGTGACCACCTGGGCGTCCCGAGTCTCGAGCCTCAGGGCGGCGTCGTGCTCGGTCGAGAGCGATTGTGCGCCGCCCAAGGCCAAGAAGAGTGCCAGCGCGTCAGCGTCCATGTGCCGCAGGTCGCGCGGCTTCTTTCTCTTGATGGTCTCCTTGAGCTCGCTCACCAGCTACGTGGGCTCCAGCGACACCGCAAACACGCCGCTCAGCAGCACGAGAGCGCAAACGAGCTGCTTGTGCGTTCCAGCTTTCGAAATCGGACCATAGAGAGGTTTTGACCAATTATCGTGCAGCTCATTTTAATTACGGCGTGAGTTGCAGCATCGACAGCGGCTGTCCACAATTGTGGGGATCGAGGCAATTGTGGAGAGCCGATATCGATGCTGGTACAAACGATGGTAGACACGTTGCGTTGTCGCTCACCAACCTGCTTGGGGTGACAGTGGACAATCCACTCAAGTACATGAGTTGATTCAGGGTCATTTGATTTGCTTGAGATCGCCGATCTATCGCACGCTGCGATGATCGGATCAATGACTGCATCACTGAAGGAGACGTCGTAGAGCTCGCGGTGCGTGTGCCAGAAATCTTGCCACTGGGTGGTACACCGTGCTGGTGCAAAATTGTTGGCCTGGAAGATGGCGCCATTGATCTCGTCAATGTCAGAAGAACATGCAGCTGGAGATAGAACGGCGCAGGGCAGCAGAGGTCAAAGCCAGAGCTTGAGAAACCGTGATGGCCGTGATCTTTGCGTGGAGCTCGCTGTTAAAGTCATCTCTACGTCTCCGTACCCATGCGCATCGCGCATTGGACAGACCCGGCTTTAAAAGTCTCTTTTTAGCCAGACAAATTCACCAATTGAACATATAAAATCGATACCATACAATGGCATAGGGATGGGCAATAGCGGGATCATTTTAATACTGTAAAATGGATAAAGACCTATCCACTATTTTACTATTTACAGTTGCTTTGTACGATCATAAAAGGGTTTCCTCTCATTTCTTTAGTCGACTCTTGCTCCGGCTCCTTTCCTGCAGCATGGCGGCCCCATCTGACATGATAAGGCCCATATGATCCCATGGGGATCCACAAATGTATACCTCCTATTAAGTCTCCAACTGTATTCCTACGCGTTCTCATCCTACAAGATGTCATCGCCTGTCCCGTTGACCCGCTCTCAGCCCTCGTACCGCCGGCTGCCTCTCTGCCGGTTGCGCAACCGATACACAAGTGGCCGCTTCCCCTCTCAACTCACTTCTTGATTTCCTCTCAAGGCATCAAGCACCCTCCCTCCCCACCTCAGCTGCATCAGCACCGCTACTTGATCCACGCTTGTTCACCATGGGCGGCAAGTTCTTCACGCTCGAAGATCTCAAGATCGCCTTCAACCTCTTCTGCTGCGTCTACGGCATCGGCACGCTCGGCATGCCGGCCAACTTCTCGCGTGCCGGCCCGTATCTGGCAGTGGCCGCCATGGCGTTCATGGCGTTCGCCAACACATATGCGGCCACGGTGCTGTGCAAGGTCATGCTGGTGGCGCCCAAGTCGGTCAAGACCTACGGCGATCTGGGTGAGTGGACTATGGGCCCTTGTGGCCGTTGGATCTCGGTGATCTCGCAGATGGGCAACTGCCTGTTGGTTCCCTGCGCGTTCCTGGTGCTTGGAGGCACGCTGCTGGACGATCTGTTCCCTGGCGCCTTTAGCGACAAGACCTGGATCGTGTTCATGGCTCTCATGGTCATGCCCGTGTGCCTCATCCCGACGCTCAAGGAGGGAGCTGGCGCCGCATTTGCTGGCTGCCTCGGCACAATTCTGGGCGATGTCATCGGTATTTCTGTGCTGCTCCACGGCATGGCCGGCCATGGCTCGGTACCAGCCCCTCAGTTGTCGATCAAGCAGGTGGTGACCACGTTTGGCAACCTGTCGCTGGCGTACGGAGCTGCCATTGTGATCCCAGCGCTTCAGCGTCAGCACTCGGACCCTACACGCATGCCCCGAGTGGTCTGCGTCACGCTGGCGTTCATCTCGTGCCTCTTCGTGGTGCTCGCAAGCCTGGGCTACTCAGCAGTAGGCTGCCAGATCTCGGGCAACCTGCTGTTTACGATCTACCCGGACGCTGAGACCGGGCTGAGTGCTCTGGGCTTCGCGCCCAACTGGGGTACAGTCGTCATCGCCTTCCTGTTCATGCAGCTGCACATCACCATCGCCTTTGCGGTCATCATCTCGCCGGCGTTCTACCTGCTGGAGCGTATGATCCTGGGCATGCACTTGAAGAAGGATCAGGACCTGGAGAACCTGGAGTACGACGCCGTCAAGACCGCTGTGCTCGGCGCTCAGTCGGCCGATGTGGATGAGAAGATCCGCTTCTCCAAGAACTCGGTCGTGTCGCTGGCCGACATTGAGAAGGAGTCGCTGGAGTACGATGAAGAGCTCAAGGAGTACCAGGGTGCTAACGCGCTCAAATACGTCGTCCTGCGTCTGGCCGTGCTGGTGCTGCTGGTGCTGCTCTCGATCGCGCTAAAGGATCACTTCAGCGACCTGACGGACTTTGTGGGCGCGTCGTGCATCACCATCAACTCCATCCTGCTGCCGATCATCTTCTACCTCAAGAAGTTCTGGGGCTCCGTGCCCATCTGGGAGAAGATCCCGGCTATGCTCGTGGTGGTCACCTGCTTCGCGCTTGGCTGCTACGTGACCTACACGTCCGGCAAGGTGCTGTTCCAGCCCTCGTCCAGCTCGTCCACTGTCAAGTTTGCGTTCTGCCACGAGGAGTTCCAGAACACGGTCTACTACGTCAAGAACACCACCAGCTCGTAACCGTGTTGACTTTGGTTCAACCATAAACGTCTTTTTGTTGTATAGAATATATTGAATCCAATGTGATCGAAGTAACCGTTGCGAAGTCGATTCTGGGATAAGCAATCAGCTCTTGACTGAGCAGACGTCGCATGCTGGCAGTGGCGCAAATGGAGGACTCGAAGTTGGGCTGCTGGATCCTGTGGTGATGATGGGCACCACAAATCATTCACTTTGGGTTTGGACGGAAGAAGGCAATGGAGCTGCCCGCCCTCGAGTCGACAGCAGTGCAGAGCGCTCAAGGCCACGATACAAGTGCTTCTGAAGGCGACAGTGTAGCACCAGAAAATGCCAGCATTGTGATGAAGCCGAAGATCTGCCCGAAAAACGAGTTCCCACTCTAGTTTGAGATCCTTTGTGACTCTGACCACGATTGTGCTCACAAGTCTGCTGCTCGCAACCGAGTTGATCGTCGGAGAAGGCTCGGCTCTCAAAAATGTGGACGTCACAGATATGGATGGTGAGACGCACAAGCTGCTGCAAGGCCAATACAACTGGTACTCTAGTGCGATTTCCGCTATCGTGAGCATGCCATCGCAACAGGTTTTCGGCCATGCTGGTGCCAGTGTTCTTCCTCTGCTTTATGAACAGGAATATACTGCATGACGAAAAGAGCTTTGCAGATAGATGGGGCCCAACGGTCGTTGCCATGGCTACATCGTGGCTCGTTGGCCAAGGTTTGACATCTATTAGTATTCAATTTGTGCCAAGTGTGGATGCCATCATGAGCGCTAGTGATCTCGAAGCAACAGATATCGCTCTCCCACTCATCGACCCCATCGCCGTTTGACATCCCGGTGAAATACGAAATCATGAGCCAAATGACTTTCGGGAGTACTTGAAGCTGATAATGTAACTCCTCGATTCAATGCAAATGACTTCTGCAATGAAAATGCATGTGTTCTGCGAATGCATGTCAGTGTCATCGACTCTGCCATACGACAATGGACGACACTAAGGAAAATATCCAAGAGCTTGAACACAATAACTGTCCGTTTTCAGTGCATACCTTAGTGCTTCTTATCAGTGTTGCACACCGCATTGTGATCAACGAGGTCAACATCACCACCAGTCCTACGGGTATGACAGAGTTATCGCTGAACAGCCCTTCGAAATATTACTCAGTAACTATCGGGCGGCTTTCATGGCAAGTCCAAGATTTGGCATCAGTCTATGGAGCCAAATGCGGTTCTGACACGACGTGTCGGGGTCTTAATGTCAAGCTAGACAACGGACACCAGCATCTTTTGGTCAGCGAGCTGAAGATAACGCAACTTGTGACAACTTACACACCAAGCATTTGGTCCAAATGGGAGGAGATTGCAGTCACGCAAAACCATATCGACACGTGATATAATGCCGATCTTATTGTCCCGTCCGAATACCGTACATCGAGGGGTTCATTAGAGTGGAACTACAACGATTCAAATTGTTCAGTATTCAGGTCCTATTTCATCAACAATATGCGACAGCGGCATATGTACTCCACGAATCCACTGCAAGCGGCCTACACAGCTGGAATGTTCTGGCGTCCTGAATGTAGATGTTGATGATCGTGGATAACTTAATTTTGACGGAAATCGCTTGCTACTTCAGCCGTACGTGTCGATGCCACGTGAATCCACCTTTATGACGCTTTTTGGCTGTCTGCTCGTGCTTTTTGCTGGGGCTTTCGTGTCTCACTGGTCACGTGATACCGATGAAGTGTACGATCTTCATGTTCAGCTGTCTTCAGCCCATAATGCGGCTGGCCTCATGCTTAGCGCATTCCAGTATATTCCACTTTTGGTACGCACTAAAATCCTGCCTGTGGGTGAGAATGGCGCAACAATATCTTCTGAAAAGGAGCAGAATGAATACGACATTCATGAATATATCATCACCCATATCGCTCTTAGGCATAGGTAAAATGGATCGCTGTCAAGCATCAAAGCTCGTGACGTCAAATCGAACGATTCTGCGGCGGTTGTAGCCCTAAAAATACGAATCGACCGGCTTCACTTTAGAGTGCTGTGTTCGAAATTGATCACTCTTGAATGAATGGTTGAATTCGTTGATTAGACGCATGTATCAACATCAACAAGGTGATCGTCACATCATGCACTCAGCCGTAAATGAAAATGTGACTCAAAATCGCTAGATTTCCTGGAACTGAGTGCCCTCTTAAACCAGGGTCACGACTAAAATTACATCTCGACCTCAGGAAATGATCGACGAAGTAACCATCAGAGGTAGGTCGAAGCGAAGTCAAATTGTACGAAATATGCGCGAAGTTGCTATTATCGTGATACATACAAGTCTGTATCGCAATCCCACGGCAATCGGAAAGCTGATTCCAAGTGTGGCTGGAATCGAAATAATTTAGGCCTCTATCTGGTACGGATTCAGCGAATATCGGTCGGCAACAGCTAATCACCCATTGAAGCCGGTCTAGCTTAAGTAGATTTTGCTTAACAGACTGCTTGAGCCTGCCCTTCGTGCAGTCTTGTTAGTTGCGTGAAGAATTCAAATATTGTAGTGCATATGATACCGGCATTACTCCACACCTTACCCGAGACAGAGTCCCGTGGGAGGCGCAGTTCCAGTAGCAGCCCCACCATCGGTGGGGCTGTTAAATATGCCTAAAGTTAAAAAATGTCTGGCAGCAGGGATGCCATCATTGAATTGGCCATTTCGTTTCCTCTGGGCCACCCAGTGGGCCAGCATCGGACCGTGCCTCTCGACCATACTGTCGAAATCGTTCGTGCAGATCATCCAGCCCACGATGATCGATGTACTAGTGGTTGAGCTGCGCGACAAGCTTTGGGCGTCGAGTGAGTACCATCTTCTCCGGATATTTGATGAAGTGCTCAATCTGCTCTCATATACGAAATGGTGGTGGATGTGTAGACCAAGACTCCGCAGTTTGAGAACACCCATGATCTTCGTAAGATCGGTCATCGCGATGCTCTCCGAGTACGTAGAAGAGCAGATCACGGTCCAGTGCGTGTGCGTGGTGTACGAGCCTGGGTCTGCCAACACGACCCCCCCTAACTGCCTAGCTGCACGGTCGAGGTGCAAGTGGAGGGCACCTGCCTGACTCTCTCCGGTAAGCTGAGCATCGCAGACTCGGAGCTCAACAACCTGTGTGCCGTGCACGATCGACGCCCATCGCATCATCACCCATGTGTCGCCCACGCGCTCACGATCATGTGTCGCGTAGCCACTCGGATGGGTGCAGCCTCAGAACAGGCGGACTGACCTGGTACATGATGTGCCGGATAAATCGAGCTGCTAAAGCACGAGGAAAGCTTGAAGCCTCTGACCCGTGAGAACGACAAACGACGACCGTGGTGCTGTCTGATTCGGCCGCTTCGGACTCGAGGTGGCACGCGTGTTCACGATTTCCAGCGTCCTCAGTAGCATCCTCAATGATAAGTCCGTGTTGGTGAAGTCTGAACTCACTCACATAGAGAGCTTTGGGGAGGGCATTTCGGAGGCAATCCAATCCGCTCATCCGCCATCCGCCACCGACTGAAGGAAGGCGGATCCACAAAGTCTCCTCTCGCATCCGATATCGTATTGAGCAGGGTAGAACATGTACCCACAAATGCGGGTGGGTGGGTTTAGGCAAGTCATTGCCGGGTCTGAGCTTTTACGAAGTGTGAATGTATCGATCACACTTGAGTTCTGAGCCCGCGGGAGCGCCAGCGTCGCCCGTCTTCCTCCCTCCTCCCCTCACAGCCGCAGAGCAGAACACGATGTCGAACGCCCAGCTGCTGAAGGCTGCTGAAGAAGGAAGACTGAACGAAGTCAAGCGCCTATTGGCGTATAATGAGGATCTCGAATGTATGGACTATCTTGGTCGCACACCATTGATGGTGGCAGCGGAGGAAGGCCACGTGGACATAGTCCAGCTACTTATCGACAGGGGAGCCATTTTGAATCAAGCATTCATAAAGGCAGCTGAGTCCGGACACGAGACCATGGCTCGGCTCTTGATCGACCACGGAGCAGGCGTCAACGAAGCCGACAAGTATCAATGTACTCCAGTGATGAAGGCAGCTGAGAACGGGCACGAAACCGTTGTTCGACTATTGATCAACCGCGGAGCGGATGTCAATGCAGTAGATTGGACGCAAAGAACTTCATTGGCGGAGGCAGCGATATATGGACGCGAGACCGTTGCTCAGCTATTGATCGACCACGGAGCAAACGTCACCGCAGCTGACAATTATCAACGCACTCCATTGATGAAGGCAGCTGA
>JAADVF010000276.1:0-33777 GCA_023334555.1 Elongisporangium undulatum
CCCATTCAAACAAACGTTTGATATGGTTTTGCATAAAATAGAGGCCCAGCAACGTTTTTTTACCGCAACAAAAGGCTGGATTTACCCACATAAATCAGACCTCCGGTCCATAGATTGCACTAGATGCGGCCCGTAAATTACGGAAACTCAGGATTCTTGGGAGTAAGATTGCCGCGGTTTTTAACAAATCAGGGGCCTTGCCGCCCATCCGCGGCCGCCGTACAGTACGAGACGAAGCGGAGGACGAACGGACAAGCTGCGTGTGCGGGTCATGCAGACAGACGGGCTGCCTCCGCACGCATGTCGTCGCCCTGCCGCTTACGGCCGAGCGATCATGAACAGAGGCCCTGTCTGTCGGCCTACAGTATGAGCCACGGGCGATTGACTGGCCAGGATGCCGTGATATGACGAGAACAGATGCGATGGGCGTGGTCCGGTCTCTACGGTATTCGCGCCCACGCAGCCGATCTCATGCGCACGCGCAATGCACATGGGGAGAGAATGGGGACTCAGACGGACCGATCGATGGTGGATGCGATCGAGATCGATGGCGGCGCCTCCTGCGAGATGCGTTCGCAGCTGACGACGGCGTCGTGCTTGGGCCGAATCTCTCGCGCTCCTTGAAAGGATTACGCTCGTAGAACACTCGTTTGCCCATCCACGAGGCAGCGGATATTGAGCAATGCAGTGCCGACCACATCCTGAAGGCCACCTTGGTTCCTTGAAGATGTGGGGGGCACTGCAGTTGACGCCAAGCTGAGCTGCATGGAGCTGCGTATTGAGGCACATCCGCCATCCGCTAGTAACAGCCGCTCATCTCTGCGTTATCCTCCGCCTTGGTGGTATGCGTGGGCGTAGAATCCAGTCCATGGCCCATGCCCGCTCGCATTGCTCTTACCCACTGGACTGCCCTGCCAATGCACACAGTCCGTGTAACGCTCCCGATAGTTGAGCGCGCATGTAACGGCACCTAAAAGCGTAACCCAAAAGACCATAACCCCGTTAGAGCGAAAGGTTGAAGCTCAGTGCGCCATCATGGCGTAGCGCCCCGGTCCTCTTCCTCTCTGCATCTCTGTCCCCTAGACGCACGCTGCCATGCCGTCGTTCTTCAAGAAGCGGCAGACGACCAAGGCCAAGCAGAAGGACTTTGCGCGCGACCCAGAGCTGCTGCAACTGCATGCGGAAACGCAGCAGCTCCTGCGGCTCGTGAACACACCGACCAAGAGCGCCTCTGTGAAGAACTCTAATGGCCGTGTCGCGCAGTGCGAAGACAGTGGATCGCCGACAGCGAGACAGCGGCCGCCGCAGCGCATGACCATCGAAGTGCTGGACGAGGATGAGGACGAGGATGACGAAGCGGCGGCACAAGCATCGGCTGCCGCTGCGAGCACTTCGGCTTCAAAGCCGATGGGGAATGCGCCGCCGCCGTTTGCCTCCGGCCCTGATTCGTTTGCGTTCAATGCGGAAGAAGCGCGCGTGCGTAAGGCTACGGATACGTTCTATCCGGACGTGTCGCCCGCCAAAAGGGCCATGGACAGACAGGTGCAGGCCTACCAACAGGAGCGGGTTCGCCTGGATACGATTGAAGACCGAGAGCAGCGCGAAGCGCACCGGAAACAGAGCGAGATCTCGCAGCACCAGGGCAAACACCGCAATCGCATCGACGACAGTGCTGTCAAGGTATGTATTTCCCAACAAGCTCCTGCTGGAATCTCATTTCTGACCCAATGGCTGCGGGGCTGTAGATCCAGGCACACTCGAGGGGCTTTCTATGCCGGCGACGAATGGAAAAGCAGCAGGCAGCGTCTGCTGGTGGCAATAAAGCAGTAACGGAGAAGCCCGCGGATCAATGGCATCAAGTTCGGGATGTCGAGCGTGGAGAGGTCTGGTACTACAACGCGCTCACGGGGCAGAGTCAATGGGACCGTCCGGCTGATTTCCCAAGTGCTTCATTGACGGCAGCAGCCATTGACGGGAAATCCACTCCTCGACGTGCGTCGTTATCGCTGCTTCCGCTGTTGCCAACCAATCAGATTGCCATGACTCGCTCGTCTTCTGAGCGATCGATCGGACTCAGTCAGGGATTTGACCTCCCACAGCTCTCACCCGCTTGTTCGAGCGCATGCTCGTCCTCGCGATCGCAGGCCAGTGAACCAATGCTAAGCGGACGAACCAACAACCAGGGGTTTGGCAGCACAAGGAAGGCCAGTGACTCTGGGCCAAGACCCAGTCGAACTACATCGAACCTGCCAGCACTGCAGCCGGAATACCTCTCGGGGCTTCCGAATCCATGGGATTGCGATTCCGTCGTCGGAACGGACGACAGTATTTGCAGCGAACGCACGTATGACGATGGGCAAGACGCAGATGATAGCGACGAGCCTGCGATTGCACGAAGACGACGATCGTCCTTGGAAAAGCAGGATGAGGCAGAGCAAGAAGATGCAGAGAGCGGAGACTGGCAGGTCAACGACACACTCTTCCGCGCCGACGGCACACGCAACAGCAAACTCCGAGATACTATCAGACATGCACTGCAAGTGTCCAAATTCGATTCCATTTCATCGCTCATTGCTTCCAATGTCACCTTGCGCATGAAGCCTGTCAAGGGACGACAAACAGAGTCGACTCTTGATGATATCAACCGAAACAACCAGAAAGCCAGTAAACAGCGTGGTCGCGAGATTGTGTTGGGCAAGAAGGATGCGCCGATGTTTGTTGCGGTTCTTGCAAACGATCGCCACAAATTACGACCCGGTGCCTCCCCCAGCAGGATACCAGGCGAGTCAGAAGGCAGTCGGTCGTTTGGAGCACCAAAATCAAGCACTAAAAAGGGTGCCAAGACGAGAGCACGAGCAGACAATGGAGGAAATTCGCTGACTTCTCCACCAAGGATTCGAGATCTCGTGGATCCAGGACTGCATGATGATCTACCATCGTCACCTTCATCACCGACGCGGTTAGATAGTGATTCTGCCAGCAAAAATGGATCGCCAGCTGTCTGTTTCAACTGCTGGAGCTCAAGTAATGGTCGATATTGTGAAATCCATCGTGATCCCAACGAGAACCGCAAGGTCAAAAGCTCCGAGAGTGCGCTCATGTGTGCGAATTGGGATCTCGATCAACTGCGACGGAAATACCGTGCAGAAGAGATTCAAGAAGTGTTCATGAAACAGAACGCCTCGCTTCGATACGATAAACGCCTCAAACAGTATATCACGGTTGTGGAATGCAAGCATCCGATCTATCGTGCGATGGATCAGCTGATTACCTCGTGGAACAAGACAATGCGGCGCAAAATACATACTCGAGCATGGTTCCGCTCGTTTATCGAGCAGCTACGCGCAGGCCGCGTGCCCAAAGCTGACTCATCGACACCCGCGCTGATGAAGCTTAAAAATACGATCCAGAACAACAAATGGTGCACGAAATACTCGGATACTGTGCGTGAATTCCACCCAAAGGCTCCAGTGACGGTCAAGAACCAATCGGGCCAAGCAAAGCATATCCCAGACGTCATTATGATCCATCCAGCGCACCCTCAGATGCGGCACTGGGTGCTGGTGACCGAATACACCAAGCCCATCGAGCTCTACAAGCCTCGCAAGTACGAATTGCCTCCGAAACGCTGCGTGCCCATGCCGACACCAAGCTTCATTGATGAGATCCCGCTTCCGGTTCCAAATATTCACATCGACTGCGGCCACATTGCGAGCTGGTTTGAACGTATGTGCGCTCGTGTCAGTACTTCAGCACTGAACAAGGCTGTGATGCAGATAAACGCCTGCAGTCCACCGCCAGGCGTCACGGAGGCCCGACGCACCAAGCACGTTACACCTGTCACAGTGATGTTTGCCACGTTCGGCCACAAGCCTACTAAAGGCAACATCGCAGTGGGCGGTCTCTCTGCTGAGCTTCTCATCCATATGCTGGTCACGACCTACATCCCTGCCCAGTTCGGCAACTTCGTCGTGTTCGACCGTCGCGCGATTGCGCCATTGCTGACTAAGGACCACGATGCCAACTACGAGTGCCTCACGATCGAACCTGCAACGTTAGATTACGTGTTCCGTGCTCTGGAACATGCTCTCAACACTCGCAGACCTCCTTGCATCGTGCTGGCGGCGCGGATATCTCCACAAGAGACTGATGCGATTGCGCTGGCGAATCGACGATTTCCATTGAACCGCCCTGAGCAGACTGGCGAAGAAGAAGCGCACGGGTTCCGCACATTCTGGCTCGTGGATGCGTTTAAAGTGCCTGATTACGTCGCCAGCGTGCAAGTACAGCCGAACAGCGACATCTTGTCGACCAATACGACATCCATGCACACGACCATGACCACCAAGGTCGATCGCTTTTATCCGTTCTGCATCCCGACGACAAAGGAGAACACCCCAATCGAGTTCATTCACTTGCTTTGGATCGGTCAATCGAGTCGTAACCAGCCACAAGTTTTCACGACATTGGGGGCGCAGCAACCCGGTGAATTCATGAAGAACTCCAATCCAGACGGCGCTCTGGGGCCCTGTACCAGTATAATCTATCGCAGCTGGGCGTACATGCAGAGTAGTCCGGTGGAAGAGTTCACGACAGACGACGGCATCGCCTATTGGTACGACAAGACCACAGGCGAGACCTTCTGGACGCGTCCGATCCTTCCGGCGGAGAATCATCGCGGTAAGGATGGAGATATTGACGGCGTGATCGTCCACGGCGAAGGGGAAGTGGCTACACTCGGCATTGGGGTTGAAGATGTGCGATATACGCAGCAGACTATGCGCAAGTACATGACGAAAACGATGGAGCCCCCGGAGGCAACGGAGCGACGAGTCAAGCAAGTCGCTGCAAGTGCGAAGAAGCACGATCTTGTGGTGGATCTTTCGTCTTCATCAACTGGAAACAGAGCGTCAACTGCGGGTAAGAACGAGCTGAAACGAATTCAAGTGCCCAAGCTTTCGTTCGGAGCGACCGAAAACGCTTCGACCCAGAAGATGCAAACGAAGATTACTGGAAATACACCACAGACGGTACAACCACATGCTCCAGGCTCAGTCACCAAGGAAGACCCAGCAACCGCTTCTGTAGGGTTTGATCAGAACACCAAAAATTTGATCGACACAATTACGCAAGCGCTTGGATCAGCAATACCCGGACTAGGCCATGGATCAATGTCAGGGGGTGTGGACATGCTTCAGCTCGGTATTGGTCTTGGCATGGGGCTTGGCATTCGATCGCAGCAGCAGCAAGCTCAACACGAATCGGCGTCTCCGACGAAAGCGTCAGTCGAAGCATCATCTATAGCTGCCGGTGCACAGCAGAGTCAGACTAGCGCGGTTTCTGAAAGGGATATTGATGAGGACGACGAATTGAGTACAACACGGTCCACTGTCAACTCTGACGGCAGCCTATCTACATCCAGAAGCACCATCTCAATAGCTACGTCGATCGATATCACACCTTCGCCGGATGAGATGTTAGGCAAAGACGCAAAACAGCGGCACCCCTCTCCTGCCGGTCACAATGAGAAGAAACCAGGATACAATACGCACGCGGCGCCTGGGGAAGGTGTGACGTGGGTTCCCAAGCCGATTGACTCGTCAGGCGAGAGCCAAACGGCCGTTGAAGGCTTTGGCGGGGCGCTCCACCAGCGTGTGGCCTGCCTTCCAAAAGATTTCGTCACTGCAGTGAGCAGCACAAAGACCTGCAAGATGCAAGCCAACTACTTGCCCGTAGTAAAGAACATGGTAAGAAACCATGCTTCTGTATCTCTTCGTGAGCTTTGTACTGATATATTCACTCTGAGTCTAGAATCAACCACGCAGTGTTGGATTCGTGAAGCCACGCTCAGCTCTGGAGGAATGGCTCATGGTTGGCTATTCGCCCTGGTGCGCTGGACGATCAGTGTTCGGCACGCAGTTTATCGGCAATCTCATGCTGCGGCCCGAGGTTGCTGAGCAAGTGAATGCGATCGGTGCTGCACCCATCCCGGCAAACCCAACGGCTGCCAGCGCTGCTGCTCCTGTGCAAGTCGAGAAGCGAGAAAACCTCACGCAAGCCATGAAAGAAAGCCAAGAACTGAGCACGATTTTGAGTCTGTGTCGACACGGGAAATACGACGAGATCGAAGTGGTAAGTCAATTTGCTACTGCTTTGGTGCAATGTTGCCTCATAGCTCACACTATATCGTCTGTAGATGCTCAACAGTCCCGATTGGACACTAAACATCGATGCCATGGATGCCACTGGCAACACGCTCCTGTCAATCGCCTGCCAGAACAACAACAAGCGCATTGCCAAGCTTTGTCTCCGTCGTGGCGCAGATATCAACACGCAAAACGTAAGTACCTTTGCGCCGATTCGCTTTCTTTCATCAGCTTGTCATTGACTGGATATGCTCCTTTGTCTAGCTCAACGGCCAGAGTGTGCTGCACTATTGCCACGAGTACGGGTTCCATGATCTCATGGATTACCTCATGGAGAAGGGAGCGCGAGACGACATCCTCAACTCCGATGGGTTGACCTGCTACGAAGGATTGACCAAGGAAGCCGTGGACTCCCTTTAACCCAACGATCGTCTGCCCAGTTCAAGCTGCGATAGAATTTGGCCTTCCACTCATGGTGCCAATAGACAGATACTCATAGCTCAATATCAGTGGAAGCAACGTTCAATCGTTAAAATAGTGCATCACATGCAGCAACACGGAGAAGCCGAAATAGAAGCAGAAGATCATGAATCCGTAGCCATTGCCAATCTTTTGCGTGTGCTCCAGAATGCGATTGCTCTGAATCAAAGTGCAAGCGTCAGTCAATCAGCATTCGAGACATGAGGTTGGGATATGGATCGAGCACCATACCTGAGTAAGGTTACTCTTGGTTTCTTGCGCGTGCTGGTGAATCATTTCGATATCCGTCTGCTGCTCCATGATTTTGTCCGCGAATTGGCCCATGAGAGACGAGATCTCGGCCATCTTGGATTCCATTTGTCTGTGGAAACGCGGAAATAATGAGCCCAGATGAAGCAACGCTAGCACACAAACAGTTGACATCAGGTACCTGGCGTCTTCCAAGTTCTCCTGGAAGTGGCGATGCAGAGTCACATTTTCGATCTTGAAAAGACGGTCTTCGTCCTCAGTAAACGAGGTATCAGCTTCTTCGGATGCATTCCAGGGAGTCTGAGCAATAGTACAAATGCATGTCATGATCCAGTCGGCGAGTACGCTGCACAGCCGAAAAGCCCATTTACCTGGATCACTGGCTTCGGGGCTGGCGGCTGCACGACATTCACTTTCGGCGTAGGTATGTCTCTTGGCTCTGGTGCTTTGAGTGCTGTCGCCACCGGTGGAGTAGGTGGGGGCGTTGACAATGCCGCCGGAGCTGATTCAGATTGTGGATGCGGCGGTGACAGAGCTGGGGATGGACGCTTCGTCTTGGGCTTTGGCTTGACCATTTTCTTCTCCAGCTCTTCTAGATCCACTCGTTCGTCCTCTGGCAGCAGCCTATCGATGCAATAAACCAGTCAGCCTTGGTGCATGAAGGCTGTGTAGATCCTACATACCGAGAAGAGAGTAGAAATGGCTGCTCGTATCGCTTCTTCTGCATCCGCTTGGTGGCATTCGCTACGTCCTTCAGACGCTGCAAGTAACACAAGATGGACCATCACCGGATGCCGTCAGCGTCATTTCATGCCTATTGCACGCGCGGGCGAGGCCAAAGCACCTCCAACAGATACGCCACAACTTCCTTCTGGTGCTCCGTTCGCACATTCGTTCCTATTACAGCACAGCACGCGTATCAGACGCAGTGACCTACCGCTCAACCCAGGGTCTGTAGCATACCTGCAGCAGGCACGGACGTCTCGTGCTTGAGCACGTCAATGCGAGCACTGCAGCTCTTCACGAGCTCCATGATATCCTAATTGCACGAGCGGTAGTCAGCTCTCCGCTTCCTTTGCCTCTCTCCTGACACGATCACACGCGACGTACTGCATCGAACTCATCCTTCTCCTGCTCGCTCATGCGCTGGCCACCCGAGCGGAAGAACCGCTTCGGACGCAGATACAGCGTCTGCACCTCGCGCACCAGCGTCTCCATGGCCTCGACACGCGTTCTCTGTCAAAGTCGATCAAGATCCCTCCATTACGTTTAGATCACACGCTCCAACACAGCATTAACGACTACAAGCGCACTCACCACGTCCTCTGCTTCCACATCTAGCGCCGTACGGCGTACAGATCGCCTCGGCTTGGCGTCCACAGGCGCCAACGCGCGGAACTCGGCCGTCCGATCCGCATGCCCCATCGTCCAAAATTCCCGACTCGACTTTCGACACGTTTAGTCGACTAACTTTCCGATGATTTCAGTGCGGCTGTACTCTCCTGCCCAAAATGATAGATCATACACGTGGCACTATATATATCGACAAATACGGTACTCCCTTTCACGGTTTGTGGGCGGCCCAGAGGCCAAAGGGAAACCAAGCAGGCGACGATGGCGGACGTGCTGGCGGAGCTGCGCGCGCACGTGATCAAGGGCAAGGACGTGCGCGTGGAGGACGAGAGCGTGGTCTTCCTGGACGTGAACGGCGACGCCGCGCAAAGCTTCCCCAAGCATGCGCTCACGAACTACCACTCCAAGACCACGGCCGGCAAGCGCTACGACCTGCTGGCCGTGTACACGTGCTACAAGTACGCGGGGCTCACGTTCGGCGACTACGTGATGAAGTGCCGTGCCGAGAAGGCCGCCACGATCTCCACGGTGGACAAGAAGGACCTCATCGCGTACCTCAAGGGCGATATCGAGTCCTCGGCGCAGATCCACGACGGCCAGGCCGGCGCTGCCGCAGGTGTGGTGGGCGCCGAGAGCAAGCCCGACGCGGGGGCGCACGCGTCGTCCTCTGCGTCCAAGAGTGATGCAGCCAAGAAGGACAAGGTGGCTGCCGATGCCTCGAACGCCAAGAAGCGCAAGCTGGCGCCGGATGCCGCGCACGGCAGCGAGCGCCATCGCGACAAGGACCACAAACGGTAATTGTGGATGGGGCTTTCTCTGTACTGGCTGAAAATGGTGCCTGATGAGAGGTGCTGATACAGAATGGAACCGTCCAAGCCTGCGGGCGAAAGCGCGAATGACAGTGTGCTCAAACGCATCCTGGAGCGCGAGTGCTCGTACCGAACGCGCACGACGGTGCTGAATGCCAGCAAGAAGACATTCGAGGGCGTGCTCAAAACCGTTGAGATCGTGAACGCCGATCAGAAGGAAAAGATCGAGAAGGCTTCCAAAGCCACGACACTCGCCACCCCCGTGAGCGCTCGCAAGGAACAGGTGCCACTCTCACGACTGATGAAAGACAAAATCCACGGTACGTTTGCTGTTCATGATCCTAATTGCCTGAGACATGCCATACTTACAATGGAATCGCCAAAGGAACGCCGATCATCGTCGTGCCTGCCGGCTTCTCGGATCTATTCACGATGCTGAATGCCAAGGACTTCCTCGAGGATGGAGTGTACGTGATGCCCAATGCTGATGTGGCAGGAATGCAGCGAGACTGATTATGTTGCTTGGACAGATACATTCCCAATGCGCAAAAGAAGAAGGAAGGATGCCGCAAGGCCCAGTCGATCACGATCACACACGAAGAAAATGGAGAGCAGTATGTGTTCAAGGTCGTAGATAGTGTCAGCCGTTTCCGCGATAAGGATTGGTATGAAGTGATTCACTGCTGATTGCTGTGCGGAAAACGGATCATTTACGAGGCTGGCTGTTCGTAGGCGTTGCGTGGTTGGCGTCATCGCGTCGGGGCAATCGTGGCAGTTCAAGGGATGGAAGTGGAAGTTTCCGCTTGAAGTGTTCAAGAAAGGTGCGGCTTGCTTCCCTGTAAATGATAGATTCGCTTTATGATGTTTCTGACGGTGGTAATACTTGCAGTGTGCGGGATCCATATCTATAACCAAGGGTCGCAGTTGACCGACGAGATCAAGCAGTGGGACGTCAAGATTCTGATGGTATGTATACCTCCTTCTGGCTATGTAATGTTCAATGATATTGTGCCTAAACCTTTAACAAACTGATCGCTTTGATACAACTAGATCCACCCCGACAAGCGCCACCTTGACAAGGTGGCAGCGAAAGAATTCTGGCGGTACCTTTTTGAGTTTATCAAGCTGAAGTTGCAGTAGGCAGCAGCTGCTATAACCTCGAGAAAGTGTTATTCACCGAGCGTCATGAAGTAAGGGCTGCGAGCACTTGCACTCAACGTCATGTTCTTGGAGCCAACGAAGTGCGCGAAGGTGAATTGGATGAATAATCAAGCGGAGGCGACTCCTTGTGTTTCTCGGGTTGTTTTGCATTGATTCAGTCGAAGTGTTGGATGGGGTATTTTGAGCAGACAACAACTATGGCTAAAGGTTGCTCGAGTTTCGCGTCCGTTTTTGTTGCTGGTGTGCCCATGGATTAGGGAGAGAGGGATTAGCCAATGTGAAGCCAGGAAAAGAGCTCATTCTAGTTCGTTTCCATCCGTTTCAAGGTATGCTCCTGTCTCCCAAATTAGCACCGTTGATCTTGTCTAATGGGTGTTCTCTTTTTAGAAAGGCGCCGTCCTTGTTTGAGTGCGCCGACCAGCCACTAAATCGACCTGAGCTGCTGTTGCGGGCAAAGAACTCAAGTCATCGGCCTAGCATCCAAATTAATTGGGCTAAGCGAAGAGCAGTTAGGCTGTGTACCCCCCCTTCGCGTTGGCACGCACTCAAGCGAATCGTCCGACCTTCTTGGCGCCGGTGCGATTCCAGAGTCACTAACAGGCAGAGCGTAGCTTCTGTCGACAGCAAAAGTGGCGCTTCGAGTATTCAGAAGAAAGCACGGCGACCAATTCATTGCAGTAACGACAGACGAAGTCGAGAAAAACAAGACTGAAGAGAACGAAATGCTCACGAGTTCCGGGAGTGGGGCCGCCAACCATGGAGCAGCAGCATCAAAACTCACCAAGGGTGCGTCGTCCTCCTCCATGACTCCAGGCGGCCCTACGTCTGTGACCCAACACCCGGGCACCATCAGCCAGATTGTGAGTGGCAAAAGCTTCAACAAGGTCGCCCCGGAGACACTAGCGCTTCCGCTAGCCCCCGTGACGCGCAAGCAGAAAACATTCGCATTCCTTGAAAACCGGTGGGTATCAGGATTCCTCACGATCTGCACCCTTTTCGCTTTGTTCGGGGACGACATTCGCGTGAGTTTCCTCTCGATGAATGCAGACACACAGATCTACAACATGCTCTTTGCGACCTTCATTTTCTTCTCGTGCGAGCTGATACTCAACATTTACGCTCGGCCAAATTACTTCAACCGAGGAATGGGCTTCACATTCTACCTTGATCTCGTGTCGACATTGTCCGTGATCCCCGATGTCGATTGGATTTGGGTCAAGATCATCGGTACAACCTCGTCATCGTCGAGCTCTACGAGTCAAACTGCAGCATTGAAAGCTGGTCGTGCGTCGCGAGTCGGCACCAAGGCAGGTCGAGTGGTACGACTAGTTCGACTCTTCCGTATGCTTCGAATTCTGCGCGTTGTGAAGTCGAAAAACAAGAATGGCGAAGTCAAGGTCCAGATCTCGGAGCCATCCAAGATCGGCCAAGTGTTGACTGAAAAGACCACGCGACGATTGATTGTACTCGTACTGATGATCATCATTGTCTCTCCAATCATCGACGGCAGCGTGGATTTAACCTCAGACGATTTCCAGGTCTACGAGCTGGAGCGACTGCATCGTTTTACGCAAGATTACAACGTGTCGGGTGAAATTACTCAAGCCCATTTTCGCAAGATGGTCGAGGACTACGTGCGCGAGTGCAACGGGCTGCTGCTCAATTTGCATGTCACTAATATTGATAATTCGACTATGCAGACGTGGGTATCGGAAACCAAATTTCAGCCCACGAGTAGCGGTGATTGGGTCGCAGGATCAGCGTATTCACTCGTGAAGAATCCGAAAACAAGCTGGACCTATAATGCGTATTGGATCGGAGACCCCACGACCAAATATCGGTCTACTGAGTACACAGTCGTGGAAAATCTTGGGTGCTACACCGATAACAAGTGCACGGATTGTGATAGTGCAAGTGGCACGAGTTTATGTCACTCATGGGCGATTTATGACATCAAATCGTACCAAGTCCAGGCCGGAGAATACAACATTGGTAAGACTTTGGTGGTGATGTTCAGCCTCGGTGTGTCTATCTTCGTGCTCACCAAGGATGCTGAGACAATGATTATTGGCCCGATCGAGCGCATGATGCGCCTTGTGAAGCAGCTCGCGGAAAATCCACTTGGAACTACGGTTGCCAAGCGAGAAATTTACGAAACGGAGGCCAAGGAGGATTACGAAACGAAAATGCTTGAAGATACTTTGAGCAAGATCGGGCGGCTCTTACAAGTCGGCTTTGGCGCAGCCGGCACGGAGATCATTGCGAAGAACATGGGCAGCACGAGCGATCTAGACGTGATGATACCAGGCAAGAAGATCACGTCGATCTTTGGCTTTGGCATCATTGAGCATTTCACGGAAACGTGCAGTGTGCTCGAGGAAGACGTGATCACGTACATCAATACCATTGCTGACATAGTGCACGGCGACGCTCAAGTCTTCCATGGCGCAGCCAACAAAAACATTGGCTCTGCGTTTTTGCTCGCGTGGAAGATCTGCGATGGAGCTCTGCCTGGTATTCGAGACCCGAGAGACCCGGCCGACAAGCCGCGTATGGAGCTCATTGAAAAGATCCGAAAGCGAGAAGGCATCCACGTGAAGAGTGCAGGTGCTGGCTCCGTTAATCGACGCGTTACGCCGACTGAGCTGGTTGATAGTGCGCTCACGGCCGTACTGAAGATGCGCGTGGATATCCACAATGCGAATCACCATGGTGTCCTGCTCAAGTACTGCACGAACAAAAAGCTGATCGCTGCTTTTGAGCATTTTGAAGTGCATCTGGGGTTTGGTCTACATATCGGTTGGGCTATCGAAGGTGCAATTGGATCCAAGTACAAGATTGACGCATCCTACCTCTCGCCCAACGTAAACATGGCTGCCCGGTTGGAGGCTGCGACTGGGCAGTTTGATGTTCCAATGCTGGCCTCGGAGTGGTTTGTGGACGAGCTGTCACCAGAAGCGCGTCGATATTGCCGGAAAATCGACCGTGTGGCCGTCAAAGGCAGTGAAATCCCGATGGATTTGTGGACATTCGACATTGGATACTACCCACCAGACGGTGTACAGCCGTTCATTGACCCTGACGGGATGCAAAAGCCTGTTGAGTTTGCCACGGACTCTATCTACCGCACGCTGCAGGAAGGAATCCCCACGGGCTTTTTCGAGAACTTTCACGAGGGTATTGGCGCCTACTTTGGTGGTAGATGGGACGTGGCCCAGCAAAAGCTCACGACAGCCAACCAGATCTGGGAAGACGGGCCGACCAAGGTTGTGCTTAGGGTCATGGAATCCGAGAGCAACGGCACATTCACAGCACCGAGTTGGTGGAAAGGATATCGACAGCTGACCGAGAAGTAGTGAGGCCCATAACGGTGTGCGATCCCACCAAGCTCCCAACAACTGGTTCCCCCATTGCCAAGTGGAAGCGATTAACGCTAAGGCAACCCAGCGTATTTAGAAAGTGTCGATTCAACCAAAGCATGAGCTCAGTCTCTAACTGGTAAACCACCACGCACGCGCAAGGCTATCGAGACGATCGAGAGGACTGGGAGGCAGATCTTCCGTAGACGAACGCTGGAGCGATATCTGGGCCGTGTTTTATCTTCTTTTTTAATTATTTTTACATCATTTTATTCCCTGGAACTGCGTCTACTGACTGCAGACAGGCAAGCAAGCCCCAGTTTCTAGGCCGGTGGCCAACGCCTTCGCCCTGGCCCATTGAGCGCTTTTCGCTTGGCCGTGTTCTTTTTCTTCGAGCTGACTCGTTTCTCGCGCGCATTGCGCAGCGTTTGATCGGCCAGCAGCTCCAGAAACGTGTCCGTCGTGAGGTGCGGGAGCTTGCACTCGCCCGAAGCCTGCTTGGCGCAATGCACAGGCGAAAGCGGGTCAGCAATATCCTTTGGCCGGGCCGTGGGGCAGAACGCAAAGGCTGCGAACACGCGCTGAGGCTTGGACTTGCGGACTCCTGCCAGTCGGCGCTCTTTGACGAGGATACTGCTGTGGTCATCGAACTCCCAGATTGCAGTCGCCGATGCTGAGCTGCGACGCAGATGCACGTGCTCACAGAACTCGTCGTTGACCGTGCGGCTGCAGATGCCGTCGCGAAGAAACTGCCGGCAGTAGCTGCCCGTTCGGAACGAGTACGGGACGCGATTGGGCACTTGCGGCCACTTCGGCAGCACATAGTCCACTGCGTGCCTCTCCGAGTCCTCGAGCCTGCCAGCGTCTCGCATGTAGTCAAACAGGTCGAGCGATTTGTCTGGTGTGCTGGTGGCGGACAGCACATCCAGTTGTCCTGATGCGCCAGACGAGGATCGCAGCAGAAAGTTCCCAGGAGGCATGTTGAGCATGGCATGGAGGACTTGGTGCACGCCTTGGAACTGCTCGATAGGCCTGCACATACAGCGAGAGGGTGAGTTGACTTTCGACAGAGCCAAACTGCCCGAGTACACGTACTCGAAACACTCGAGAGATTGCTCGGCGTCAGTTCCAAACAGAATGGATGGCAGCGAATGTTGCTCCCAGGACGAGACCATGCCCGACTCCGGATCCACACGCGCAACGGAGATCGCAGAGCTGCCTCGCAGCCAGGAATGCAACCAGAAACGGCGTTGCTCGCTGGGCGTTATCCGCTCCTGCAGACCGAGATCTTGGCGATCGACCTTGACGAACAGGCTCATGGGCTGCAGCTTCTGAACGCGAAAACGGTCAATGAGCTTGAGCTGTACTAGGAAGTGCGTTCAATCCATACAAGTCTCTCACCTTTGCGGGTGACTTGCCGGAAGAATCCGACACTGAAGACTCTTTTGGAGCAACACCATGAGCTCCTTGAGCAGGCTCCGGCTTCCTTGCCTTGGCCAGAAAAGCATCGGTTGAACAGCGCACCAGGATACGCAGCTCTCCAAGCTGCCACAGATGGTACGCTGTTCTTCGCTTCGCTGTGGCAGAACCTCGCGATTTCTATGGTGGTAGGCAACACAACGGCGGTTAGTTCGATACCATAGCATCCACGGGGCTTTCGTGATCAAAACTCTCACGGTCAGCATGGCCAGAAGCGACCGGCGGTCGGCCGTCTGGATCCGTTCTCGCGCGCTCATGAACTCTCCAGGGAGCGGCTTGTCCAGAAAGAGGAGCTTCTTGGGCGCGATGCCTGGCTGCGCAAACGAGCGGCTCTTGATCGGGATGATCCAGCTCGGAGCCTGTCATGGTAGCACACAAGGCATGAGCAAACGACCAATGTCCTTGTGCCCCAAAACAATGGAACACACCGAGCCAAGATATTGCGTCCCATGGTCAAACAGCGCCATGAGTGTTGACGCCGACATGCCCACGTCGCAGTTGTACTTCTCCATGATGGTCTCCGCATGGATGTCGGCCGAAATGGCGCTCCGGGGCGGCACCACCAGGTCCTCCCCATTCACGTCACTGAACTCAATCCGGATCCCGCTCTGCAGCGCCTCTTCGTCCACTGAGGCGCATTGGCCATAGGCAAAGACCTCCTTCTCGTGCTTGAGCATCGCGTTGGTCTGCAGGACGGACGCATCCGGCTGCAGCGAGATGGTCATGGACGGCTCGAAGAACTGCGGATACAGTCGGCGCACGTCGTTCTGCCACTCGACCATGGTCTTGTAATGCTAAAACGCCATCAGAACAGGTCAGTTTTACGCCGTACTCCGAGCTTCAGTCAGCGTACCAATGCGTCTGCGAACCGTGGGATGCGCAGGAACAGCGACTGCTCCTTGTCCTTCCGTGCGATCGTGGCCATTTGATCGTAGAACACGTGCTGCAGCAATGCACCAGATGAGCCAACTCGAGCATGCGAACAGCTTACTGTCAATGCAATGCGCACCTGCTCCTTCTGCACGAGCTCTCGCAGAGAACGCCACTGCTGCTCCTCCGCAGGCGACAGCGCCAGCAGCGCCGGAAGTCCTCGCTTGTGCGCGCCAAGAAGCATGTCAGCCATTGGATGAGATGGCTACACTCAAGAGATACCGTGCGTACCTGCTGGGACTGGATCCGCTTGTGCAATAGCGCGACGTACGCTTCGTGCTGGGGGATCGTGAGCGACGAGATGCGGCGGAAGCAGTTGTCGACCAGGTCCGCCACGCTCGAGTGCATCCGCTTGTGCTGCAGCAAGCGTCTTACCAGGTGCTTGTGGTCGCTTGATCGATCCGCATCCGCTTCTTTAGATATTGGTGCGGCGGATACGGACGAGGTGGATGCAACCTGCAGGCTCTGCTGGCGGTGGTAGTGGCCACACAGCTGGGTCAACCGAGCCTCGCCATCGATTGAGTACCGATCGTACGCCTCGCGCGAGAAGAAGAAGCCTTTTGCAGGCTGACCTGTAGATGATCCGCTCGTTTCCTTGTCATCATCCGCTTCTGCATCTCGTGTCCGCTTGCGCGTCACCAGCCGTGTAGGCACAGCGAACGGCAAGTCAGTGCCATTGTTGGCGCGCATGACCCGTTAAATGTTTCCTTGGGAAGAAGCGGATTCGCTTTTTTCATCCAATCAATTTTCGAATAACTATATTTTCAACCAATCACTAAGCCCAATTCAATCCTTCAGCCGGCCCACATTGCATTTTCATCACCCGCCATCCGCCATCATGTCGGTGCTGCTGGAGACGACCATGGGCGAGCTGGTTGTGGATCTGTTCACTGAAGCATGCCCTCTGGCGACGCGCAACTTTCTCAAGCTGTGTAAGACCAAGTACTACAACAACGTGCTGTTCTTCAACGTGCAGGAGAACTTTATGGTGCAGGCCGGCGACCCCACGGGCACGGGCCGTGGCGGCCAGTCCATCTTCGGCCAGCTCTACGGTGCGCAGGCGGACGCGTTCGAGGACGAGATCCGCCCGCAGTATACGCACAACAAGAAGGGGATGGTGGGGATGGCCAACACGGGGCCCAACACCAACCGGTCGCAATTCTACATCACGACCCGTGGCGAGGACATGGATTACCTGGACGGCAAGCACACGCTGTTCGGCGAGGTGGTCGAGGGCCTGGACGTGCTGGACAAGATCAACGAGGCGTTTGTGGACGACGACTGCCGGCCGTACCAGGACATCCGCATCCGCCACACGTACGTGCTGGACGACCCGTTCCCGGACCCGGAGCTGCTGCCGGCCCCGCCATCCCCCGACCGGCTGCGGCCCGAACAGGAGACCGTGGACGAGCGGCTGGCCGCCGAGGACCTGGTGGACGAGCACGAGGGCCGCACGGAGCAGGAGATCGAGCAGAGCGTGCGCGAGAAGGAGGCCAAGTCGCGCGCCGTGGTGCTCGAGATGATCGGCGATCTGCCGGACGCCGACGTCAAGCCGCCCGAGGAGGTGCTGTTCGTGTGCAAGCTCAACCCGGTGACCGAGAGCGATGACCTGGACATCGCGTTCAGCCGGTTCGGGCCCTGCAAGAGCGAGGTGATCCGTGACTTCAAGACGGGCGACTCGCTGTGCTTCGCGTTCGTGGAGTTCAAGGAGAAGAAGCACTGCGAGGAGGCGTACTTCAAGATGAACAACGTGCTGCTGGACGACCGCCGCATCAAGGTCGACTTTAGCCAGTCCGTGTCCAAGCTCTGGAACAAGGTCACGCGCCGGCCGTGGGAGAAGCACAGCAAGAGCGACGGCGATCCGTACGCCAACGAGAAGAGAGACGCCGGCAAGAAGCGCGAACTCATGGGCGGCGGCGGCGGCGGCGCGCGGCTGCAGCTCAAGGCCAAACACCAGCAGGGCAAGGAGTTTGATCTAGTGGATGAGCACGAGGGCAAAGCGAAAGCTGTATCGTCGTCCAGCCGCCGTCGACCGCGCGAGGATCACGAGAGGAGAGAGGATGCCAGTAGTCGTCGCCATCGTGATGACGGTGACAACCGCAAGAAGCGCTCTTACGACCGGAGAGACAACGAATCAAGAGACCGGGCCAAGCGTGCGCGAAGCCGCAGCAGAGAGAGAACTCGACGCAGCCTGGACCGCGAAGATCGACGTGACCGCGACGATCGACGGCACAGCGATCGTCGGCGGGGCGATGACCGCCACGAGAGCCGCCGCTCGCACCGCAGTCGCAGCCGAAGCCAACATCGCGACGAGAGCCGATCGCGACGCAGATAAGAAAAGACCTTGTGATGCTAGAGGTGACATGTCTAATCAATTCGTTTCGCTCTTACGCGCTGCGGCCATGGACTGGTCGAACAACCGGATGAAGTGGTTCTTGTCCTGGATCACATGCAGCGGCTCCACGCGCAGCAGATGCACGCCCTTGGTCCGGGCAAAAGCCACTTGGGACCCGTCGGTCACGTCCCGCGCGTCCACAATGTGCGCGTCATGGGCCAGGATGTTGTCGTCGAAGAACACGGCGTGCAGCGACCGGTTTGTCGGGTCCAGCGTCAGCAGCTTGCCTGCGCTGGCCGCTTCGCACTCGTGGAACCAGAACGGATAGAAATCGCGCAGCGCAAGCGTCTGCTGCGTGGCGCGCCAGCGGTTCGTCAGCACGTCGTGGATCGCGTGCAGGCCGCGATGGATCTCCACGTGCGGCTGCTGCGCGTCGTAGAACGCCAGACTCGTGTCGTTGGCAAAGTACTCCTTGGGCTGCTGGAACGTGCCCAATACAAGCGCAGTCTCCTTGTGCGTGCGCAGGAACGTGCCAAACTGGTGATGCGCGGAGCATGCAGCTTGGTCCAGGAACACGCGGCGGTCGATGGAGCCGTTGGAGCCGTCCATGGGCCCGCCTTCCAGTGGGAAGAACGGGTGCCGGCCCTCGCAGAACGCATTGAACTCCTGGGCGATGCGCGCGAGGTCGTCTCCGTACGTGCGGAAGATGAGATTGAACCGCGTGCCGCGCGCGTGCAGATGCTGGATGAGGTGGAAGAAGCCCGGCACGATGAAACAGTAGGCAGCGTCCGTCAGCCCAACGCGTGCAGCCTGGTCTTCACGGCTGCTATTACCGGCATCAGCTGCTGGAAGACGCATTTGCTCCAGCAGTTGCGCATGCTCTGGGGCCAGCGGCTCGCCTGGGAACCCGGCGGACGTGAAGTCCTGGCGCCAGATCTTGCGCAGCTTCTTGTTTCGCTTGCCCTCCTCTCGGTCCTTCGATACCGGGAACTTGGCTCTCAGGAACGCTCCGTAGGTCACGAGTCCATCAGCCACAGGCGACGAGCGCTGGATGGCGGACTCTCCGTCCCACTGCCATGTCATCTCCCCTGCATCGTCCTGGCCCACGCGGCCGTAGACCTGCTCCGTCAGCAGGTCGTTCAGGATATTCTTGAGGTCCTTGCCCTGCACCGGGTCGTGCATAATCACCGTCTGATAGAGAGAGCACACGCAGATATTTGCATCAGCCGGTCACCCACACAGCAGCGCATGCGCAATGCACACATAATCAGATCAGCAAACACGCGCTTAGATACCTTGTTCACATCGAAATACAGCAGCACATGCGGCTCCTCCAGCTCCATATTCACCACAGACTCCAAATGGGTCCCCTCAATGCAATGCTATCGCTATATACAGGTTGCTCATTATGCGCCTAGAGAGGATCTCCTCCGACTCAGATCCAGACTCCGGTCCTTGTCCCGCATGAGCTCAGCCTGACTCAGAATGGGCCGCAAGTCCATGGCCGGCGGCAGGCTCTGCAGCAGCTTGAGCGCGCCGGCAAAGCCCTGGCGCAGCAGCGACTGGCGCTGGGACCGCACAAGCGCACAGCTGACGTAGTGTAAAAAGCTGAACCGCTTGGGGTCGCTCAGCAGCGCGTCCCAGAGCTGCAGCGTGCTGTTCATGGCGAAGTCGCGCGCCAGCAGCGTCATGTACCAGCGGCAGCTGTAGTAGTCTGGCGTGAGCCCAATGGAGTTCTACAGACAAACGCAGAGTCAGCGATAGAGCCGTGGCATCATAGTCCTCAAGGGACGCACCAGGTGCTGCCACAGCAGAGCGTCGTGCTGACGCAGCAGCATGGCCAGGCGAGTCATCTGCATGTCCACGCCGCTCTTGGTCGGATCGGACGGAGACGTGAGGTACAGCAGCTTGGTGGCGGCCATGATGGTCGAGAACGAGAAGAACGCGTCGGCTTCGGTCTCCACGACCCAGTTGTCGTCCGGATCCGTGCCGTAGGCGTACAGGATCGGCACCAGGATCTCGTTCATGCCCTGGATGTAGCCCAGCTCTGGGTGCAGCTTGGCGTGCACGAACAGAATGCGCAGCATCCACTGTTGGGCCATACCACCAATGGCGAAGAACGGCAGGTCACTGCGTGTGCGCGAGACGTCCTTGCTGATCTCCTTCATCAGCGCAGCGTCGCGATCCTCTCGGTCCTTGGCGTCCGCTTCGTCCTGCTGCTGGGACTGCGTGGCGTCGGCCTCACGAGCCGGAGCTTGATGGCTGACGGCGAGGAACTCGCGCTTCCAAATGTGGTACTGTGCGCGTTTGACCATGAGCTGGGCGGTCCACGTGGCCGGATCGTCGTCCAGAACGCCCAGCAGCAGGCGCCAGACCATGGCGCGCGTTCGCTGCACTTGAGCATTGCTGCTGCTGTCGGCCTCATTGGTCTCTTCCAGCCCCTTGAACGTCAGCCATCGGATCACATCCATGTCCAGACGCTTGTCCCGCGACTCGCAGGAGGCGGCAGTGGCTGGCGACAGCATCTGCGCCACTCTGGCCAGTCGATCCGTCGGAGTCTCCACCTTGGTCACTGCAGGGAGCGACCCCGGTGGCGTTCCGTCGCCGGACGTGGAGATACCACCGCTCTCTGCCTTGGTCACCGTCATCCTGGAGAAATCTGCGCTCACGCCACTGGCCCGAGCCACCTATTTGTGGCCATGGAAGCCCCAGAAATAGCGCCGAAAGGTCGCACGGCCCAAGACCAAGCGGTTGTCAGCCTTTGCCCACCGTCGGCTATCAAGTTACTACACGCCAGCAGCAGAGTTCCAGCGCTGGACGGCATCCGCCACTCGGCATTTGGGTCTGGACCCATTTCCAATGGCTTCCCAAAAGAGCTGCTCGCCCGGTTTTATGCACCCATCCTTTAGATGGATCCATGGCACAAGCGGATTGACAGTCGCCCATCCTGCTGGCGGATTGCAAATGCAAGTGCTTCCATGCTTTTTCTCATCGCTGTCAAGCACGACGGACGCCGGATACACTTTCGATTCCCCATGGTCCCACCCGCAGACCATGCGTCCACCCATACCATCCACTCCATTTCATCCGCCTCCTGATGATCGCCCCCTGTCCGCCAATGATGCAATGCGATATGCGAAAAATCAGGTCTCGTTTTGGGTTGCCAAATTTTCCCCAGCAAGTGATACATACTAAATCTAGGACACCTGCCTACACACTTTGCCCCCCACAGTACATCAAAGTGGTTGACTCATGGTGTTAAATCCGCCACGTTCGAGTCGACTAGAACACTGACCGAGTCACGGTAACTTGTTTCCTGTATCAAACATGATTTATCCTATCGACTCGACTAGTCGACTACTTAAAAGATCCGAAACATTCTTCTCTTCCGTATCATCTTTTTAAACCTTACCGCAGTGCTCCCGCAAAGTGCGATTGCAAGGGGGACTTGCATTTGCGACATTCTCTCCATTTCCACGCGCCGGCGCAGCTGATTGCTGTGCGTCCGCCCGCCCGCCTCTCCTCGCTCTCTTCCTCTGGTGCGCGCCGCCCTGCAGCCCCCGATCTGTTCCCAGTATCGCCATGACCACACCCGCCGCCCACGCGCCGCCGCCCGCGGCCTCGGGCGCCTCCGCCGCCAGTGCACCCGCGCCAGCCAATGGTAGCAGCCTCAATGCCATCAACGCCAACCTGCTCATGAGCATGATGGACTGCGTGGACACGTCGCTGTTCTCACCGCAGCAGCTGCACAACTGGGGCCAGATGAAGCTGCGCATCAAGCTTGCGGCTGAGCAGAACGAGCCGCTGCCGGCCAACCTGGCCGAGTACGTCATGGTCAAGGGCAGCGACCAGGAGCGCGCCAACGCCGCGGCGCTGGTAGCGAATGCTGCTGCTGCTGCAGCCAACTCAGCTGCGCCCGCCGGCCCATCCTCTGGAACTGCGACACACGCGCCAAACGATCCAAACATTGACTTCCGCCAGCCCTTGCACCGAGAGGCCAGTATCCAAGACGTGCTCGCGTGCCTGCTGGATCAGCAGCCGCCGTCATCGCGCATTTTGAACTCGAGCGGGAGCATCTACCTGGTCAACTCGGAGCAGAAGAACCGCGCCGCGCAGCAGCTGCAGCAGCAGCAGCAACAGCAACAGCAGAACGGCAGCAGCGCCGCTGAAGACGCGCGCCCGACGCTCAAGAGCCTGCTCAGCTCGAACGACTTCACGATGGTCGAGAAGAAGGAAAGCCTGCGCCATTTGCTCAGCTTCATCGACAACTCGTTTGCCAGCGCGCCCGAGCCGCTCACACAGGTGTACAAGGACTGCGAGGACGGCAATCTGCAGCGCCTCGCTAGTCTCCAGCTCATGCGCTCGTTCCTGACGCCCAACGGCAGCAACCAGGCCATGGGCCGCACCACGAGCTTCGAGATCATCCAGGCCATGCTCAACGCCAATTCAAACCAGGCCATCCAGAAGCCCATGAGCTCGCAGGACTCGTTTCGCTTCCAGCATCTCGCGCGCACGCTTGAGTCCATTGAGAGCGACATGGCGTATGACAATGAGGACTACGGCACGGAAGAGGTCGTGCAGGTGGACAACCTGGACAACCTGCTCGATTACCACGCACCCGTGCAGAACGCCGCGCCCATGAACCCGGCCATGAATGTGGGCTTTGTGGACACCCAGACGCTCATGCACCCGTCGCGCTCCATTTACAACGAGATTGGCAACGGCAATGGCTACCAGTCGTACGAGGCGGCCAACACAACGATGCAGGGCTTGTACCCGCCGTCGTCGCAGCCGCAGCAGGCGTTCCCATCGAACGGCAGCCATGATATGATCATGGGCAACCCGAGCGGCCTCGGCGCGTACTCAGCACAGCAGGTCGTGAACGACGGCATCAAGCACGAAGCCATGAGCTCCCAGCAGCAACAACAACAGCAACAGCAGCAGCAACAACAGGAATTGCTCCAGCACCACATGCTCCAGCAGCAGCAACAACAACAGCAGCAGCAGCAACAACAGACACAAGAGTTCAACCAGATGCAGTTTCAGGCCGGCCTGCTGCCGCCGCCGCCCAGAGACATGCTCTACAACGACACGCGGCCACAGGTTACGCAGCAGCAGCAGTACAACGCCATGCTGATGCACCACCACCAGCAACAGGCTGCGCTCCAGCAGCAGCGAATAGTTAACACGCAGCAGCAGCACGCCGCGACGTCGGCCCAGGTCAAGCAGCAGAAGCAGGACGCGCAGGGCGGCGGCCAGATCTGCTCGGCACTCGGCTGTAACCACGCGGCGCGCGTCAAGGGCATGTGCAAGCTGCACGGCGGCGGCCGTCGCTGCAAGGTCGAAGGCTGCATGAAGAGCGCGCAAACCGGTCATTTGTGTATCGCACACGGCGGCGGCAAGCCCTGCAACGTGGACGGCTGCCCCAAGACGGCACAGTCGCGTGGTCTGTGCAAGCAGCATGGTGGCGGCGTGCGCTGCAAGTTCGAGGGCTGCACCAAGAGCTGCCAGTCGGGCGGCTTCTGCCGCGGCCACGGCGGTGGCAAGCGCTGCGAGTTCCCTAACTGTACCAAGTGGGCGCAGAAGAACGGCCACTGCGCCAAGCACGCGCAGGAGCTGGCGCACAAGGTGCATCCGTAGACGCCGCCTCTTGTTGGCTCACTGGCTCCACGAGCGCGCCGCGGCCTGCACTTATACACACAGGAATGCTAAGCGACCGCGTCGCCTCGGGAAGCCAATCAAATATATCAGATCTCTCATATCTTTGGCGTGTCAAGTCTCCGTCTGCTCTCAATAGAGGACCTCTGTGGAGCCGTGAGTCAGCCGCATCATCATGCGCGGCGGAGACAGCGGACGACGGCGGCCGAGACGCCCGCCGGCTAGGAAAGCGGAGGCGGATCCGCCTGTGATAGCGGACAAAACACCGCATGATCCGCTCACACCGCTTGAAGGCCGCTGCCTGGCCATGTGTCCGCCCAAAGAGGCGGCCGAGCGCGCGCGGACCAAAGAGCTGAGCAAGTTCGAGACCCAATCCGGTACGTACGCTGATCCGCCAAAGAGACCTCTCTGCCTGATGCTGAGGCTGATGGACTGCTCTCTATCTGAGGATCAGATGGTCAGCCCGTGAAGAAGTATCGCCGTCCGGCGGCTGGTCGCGTGGACGTGGATCTGGCCGAGTTGCGGCCGTCGCGTGTGCTGCTCGAGACGCTGCGGCACCTGCTGACCAAGGTCTTGAGCTGGCCGGGCTGCGGCTTTGACTGGGATCTGCTGGGCCCTGACAGCCCCAAGCGGTCTTTCTCACATCAGAGCACGATCTCAAGCGACAGCGAGCAGCTTGCATTCCTGTCGCTCTACCACTTCATCGCGGATCGCGTGCGCAGCGTACGGCAGGACTTTACGATCCAGGTATGTTTTGCTCCCTCTCCAACTGAGGGAAAGAACTCACGAGCGTGGCTTGTTTCTCTCCACAGCGCATGAGTGATCCATCGGCTGTCGAAGCTCTAGAGCGGATCGCGCGCTTCCATATTCTGGCGAGCTTTGGAGCGCTCCGCCTGCTGCACTCGCGAGCGCACGAGTGGAGCGAGCAGCTCAACGATCAGCAGCTGACCTCTGCGCTCGCAGAGCTGCGTGGGTTGTACGCCAGGACCCAGACGGAAGGCTCTGCTGCCGTCTCCCATCAGAGCGAGTTCGTGGCCTACGACATATTGCTGCATGCCTCGGACCCTCGAGCTGTCAGGTGTGTGGCTTGAAGACTGCTCTCATCACGACGGCTCTAACAGACTCCTATGAATGATGCGCCAGCCTGATGCTGCCGCAGGTCCCTGCCCAGATCCTGCAATCGCCAGCGGTGAAACGTGCCTGGCGTGCGTTCGTGGCGCTGCAGACCCACGACTTCCACCAGTTCTTCTCACTCTTTGAGCAGAGCTCCGTGTTGGAGAAGCGGCTGCTGATGAAGCACATGGCGTCCGTCTGGTCCAGCGCCATCCACATGGTCAACAAGGCGTTTGGCAAGGTGGACCAGTTTGCCATGCACGAGCTGGCGCAATGGATGCAACTCCCTAGCGAGATCCAAGCCAGGGCCTTGTGTGAGGCCATGAACCTCTCGTGCTTTGAGCGGCCACCACCGCCGGCAGCGCCTCCAACGGCTGAGAGCTGGGAGAACAGCTCCGTCTCGACCACTGCTTCAGCTCCGAGCGGATATGTCAAGTTTAAACTCACGGTGCTGAACGAGGTGCTGGACAAGGCTGCAGCTCAGATGCTGCTTCGAGAGCTCGCGTGGAAGATCCACGTGAATGAGATCCAGGCGTCGCAGCGTGCGAGCGATTTGATCAACGGACCATTGAGAAATGAAGGCCATTAACAGCGCGACGTTGAACAAATATCATGACAATCAGTGCTTGCGTTTGTGCGTCGACTGCAAATCAACACCAGCGGCCCAAATCCTACGAGGACCGGTGCTTTCGAAGGCCAATATCCATCGCTGTTTACGAGAGATCAGTCAACGGAGGGAAAGCATCACTCTGGTTTCTCGGATTGAAGCGGTGGAGTTCGCTTTCAGCTGACCCTGGACTCGTGAGCCTGACGCCCATGGACTTTGCAATAGGCCACTGAACGGCTCAAGCCACTGTAAGCTCGGACTGTAGCCAATCAGTCGTAGCGTGCCAGTCGAGTCTTTGCTGCTTCAAGAGATAGTCGAGGCTTTGCACAGGCCAAACAAAAAAAGTAAACAAAACGCTCGTATTTGTACGCTTCTGGCACGCCTCAAGAGCGCTCGCTCTTCGTGCTTCTGTATCTTGCCGCTTCGATCCTCCGTCGCGTCCGCTCTAGCCCTTTACTCACAGCTTGGTCTTCTTCTTCGGGGGCGGAAGGCCGTCCAGCGCGTCAAAACTCAGCTCCACCTTGGTATCCTTGAGGTTGTCCAGGTCCTGGTACGATCGCGTGATCTGGCGAGGGTCCACTGGCAGATCGCGGTCCGGCGAGCGCTGACGAGCAGGTGATCGCGGCGGGCCTCGTTCCCGGTCGCCGTACGCACCGCGGTGCGGGGCATCGCGCGATCGATCGCGGCCGCGGTAGCCTCCATCTCTGTGGTATCCTCCGCGGTTTGGCGGGCCGTCATTGTATCCTCCCTGGCGACCACGGCCCTGGTAGGACGGGCCTCCACGTCTGTCTCCATTGCCGAGCGTCGGGTTCGACAGCGTGTTGGTCGTCTCGATCGCTGGCAGCGGACGGTTGTTGTCCAGTCGGTACTGCTCCCACATGTAGCTCTCGCCCACTTCCGCGATCTTGTCCACCACCAGCTCCGGATGCTTGTTGCGGATGTGCTTCTTCACAAAGTCCATGGCCTTGAACAGCTTGGTGCAGAGACGGCAGCGGTGCTTGCCGTCGTCGCCGGCCTTCTCACCGTAGTTGGCGTACGTGCTCTCGAGCGCGGCTTCTTCCCGCGTTTCGATCTCGTCCACCAGCGTCGTCTGCTTTTCGGCCTTCTCCGCGAGCACGGCCGGTTCCAGATCGGCCAGGTAGGCCTGCACCTTTTCGTCCAGCGCAGCCGCCCAACCGCCAATGGACTTGGCCTCGGAAGCCTCTTTGTCCGTCGTCCTGGAAGCAGCAGCCTCCTGTCGCGCCTTTTCTTCCTCGAGATCGCGCGCCGAGGGCTCCGGGCGGCAAAAGATGGCCGGGTGGGCGTGCATGATATCGCCCATATCAATGCACTGCACGCCTGCATAATAAATATAGTGGTGCACGCGACGGAGATAAGCCACGATCACGTCCAGCTTCTGCTTCTCGGACGCGTACGTCTCGTTCACATCCGCCAGGAGCGCGTCGATGCCGTAGCGCGTGCGGTCGGCTTCCTTCTTGAACAGCGCATTGTCCAGCGCCTGCGCAAGCTTTAGCGATTGCACATAGTCGAAAGCAAGGCGTTCGGGCACCGACAGGTACGACGGCGTCTTGAGCGGCGCGCGCGAGCGGTGCTGCGAGGCCTGGAGGCGGAACGGCACGATGTTGTCGGCGTCCTGCACAAACGTGTTGTGGACCTTGGACAGCGCCTCGGCCGCGGCCTCGGGGGTCTCGTACACAATGTAGCCCGACCGGTCAAAGTCGAACGCGCTCTTCTTGACCGGGTCCGAGAGATAGAGATGCTGGAACGCGCCGCCCTGTCACCACAGCCACAGAAAGAGAGAGATCAGTCAAATGCAGCAGCAGCAGACGTCCAAGACTTCGAGTTGTAATCGTACCGCCTTCTTGATGGTCTCGCTCAGGAGCGTCATTGGGCAGGCGCACGGGATGCGACGCACGTACAGGATGCGCGCGCTCTGCTCCATGTCGTTCTCGTAGTCTGCGTTCGTGGGCTCGGGCGTCTCGTCCAGGCAGATCTTGGCCGCGCCGGAGCGCACGCGCTCGCCAAAGTTCTTGGCCTCTGTGACCTTCTTGGCCTTCTTCTGGGCCTCCAGGCGGTGCTGGATGGCCGGCGAGTACCGCTCCTGCAGCCACTCCTCGCGCTTGTGCTCCTCGAAGAACGACCGCATGAGCCGCTGCGTGTACTTCTTCTTGTACTCCTCGTACCGCTGCTGGTAAGTCTCGGGCGTCGAGTTCTCGTCCTGGCGCATCATGAACACCTTGTACGAGTCCATGGGCTCGATGCCGGCCGGCGCGCGGCGCGGCTCCTTGCGCGGCTCGTCGTAGCGCTCCCACTCGCCGACCGGGCGCTGCTGCTGCGGCGGGCCTCGGTGCATCATGCCACCGCCCGGACTGCGGCTGCGACTGCGGCCGCGACCGCCGCGGAAGCCGCCATCGCGACTGTCGCTGCGGAATCTGACACGCGAACCAATTCGGTCAATCCCAGCGACCTCAGCAGGAGAGAGCGATCGCAACGCACCGTCCACGCGGGTCCTGGTCATGGAACATCGGCGGCGGTCCCTGGCGGTACGGATCGCCTCCGTACGGCCCCATGGGCATCGGCGGTGGCGGCATGTGGTCCTCGCGCTGCGGGTAAAAGTTGCCTCCTTCCTACACGCGGACAGAGCAAGGACGCAGCATGTACGAGTGAGCTTGACACTGGACATAAGGTCCACGCTCCAGCCAAGCGCCAGCGCCTGGCGCACACAGCCGCAAGAGGCGCATGGGGCTGGGCTACAGACGCGTGGAGAGCGATGGGAGACGCACCATGGCTGAGAGAGCGCTGCTTTTGGTTGCTGGTCGCTGTGTGATTTTCCACCACTTCTCAAAAAGCCCCCGGGCGGCATAGGGCCGGAATAAAAGACCATAGAATAAAAGAAAAAAGACACCGAATGATGTGGGTTTTATTCGAAAAAGAGATTTAACCCATTGTTCTAGGTGTTGGGTGTTTGCAATGCGGATGTTTGCTTTCTATGATGGAAAATGGAGGAATTAGCGGCGACGGCCGCTGATGAGAACCTCGTAGGTCTGCGATCAAGGAGCGTGAGCATATGCAGCATGAACTCAAAGAGAGAGAGAGATCGGACGTACCGCAGACATGAGGCCAACGATCATGAGCCACTTGAGGATCCAGATGAAAAGCCGATGCATGGCGCCATCGAAGCTTCGCACGACCTGTTCCCAGATAACCACAGTCAGCCACTAGAGTATGTCGATGCGTGCGGCCCAGGACCACAGTATTACCTGGTTGTTCATGTGCGTGGCCAGCGTGCTCTCTGCCAGCACTTGTGCTCGGGTACTGTCGTCCATCGGGATGGCGTTGATGGCATCCTTGAACGAGTTGCGCAGCGCCTATGGTATCAAAGAGACGACCGGTGAGTCCGAGCGCTGCTTGTGCTTGGCCATGGACTGGGACTTCTCTCGTATTACCATGCGGCTCTTGACACTGAACTCGTACGTGTTGATGCCGTCAATGGTCTTGAGAGAGAAGCTTCGCTTGACCAGCTTCTTGGTCAGCCGGCCGCCTGCCAGCGTGGCCATGTACTGCTGGTAGCAGTGTGGGATCAGCAGCATTGGGTTCTGCACGACGCACCAACGCAACGTCAGATCCCTTGCAGCATCCTCCAACAGACGCGCTGAGATCTCATCAAACCTGCTTCTCAAGCTTGGCGAGATGGCTGTGCGAGGCAAAGCCGTCAATCCTCCTCCTCCTCTATGCACTGAGCACAAGCCAAAGCAGCGCACCTGACGTAGGCCTCAACGGCCGTGGTGGGTTTGTACTTGGTCTGCCAGTCGTCGCCAAGATAAAACTGGAGATCTTTGGCCACGCGTTCAGCCTGGCAGCAGCAGTAGCAAGCGAATGAACATCAGCGCTTCTATCTCGGTCGTTCTGCTGCCCAAAGCAGTCGATTTGCGTACCCGAGCGAAGTGCGGCATGAGTTCAAAGAGCCCGCGGAAGGCGTCGTGGTCCTTGCATGCTTGCATCGACAGCTCCAGCTGCAGGTACACAAAGTCTACAGTACACGCTTGATCTCAATACAGCAGAGTCCTTGCGATCGCAGCCATGCCATCACGTACAGACGAGCAACAATGTGCGACCGTAGACTTCCTTGTGGGTGAGCCCGACCGCGAGCCTCAGCTTGGCCAGTCTAGCGCACAGACACCAAGGATTCATGAGCCTTTAGCAACACACAGCGCAGCGACTACAGCTTCCGGCGCCTCCATCGCACAGGCACACACCTGTCCGGCAGCGTCTGCGCGGCCGTCGCAGCGGCGCTGAGCTGCTCCGTGAGCTGCGGCGTCTTCATCTTTGGCGTAATCCCAGCGGTCACTTGGAAAGCTGATTTGACCTGTGATAGTTTATACCTTCGAGATCGTGTTGTTGCCGACGAACCTGTGAGAATCGATTTGACAATCACCATGAGTGACCAGCATCAGCAGGAGGCGACGGATCTCTCGGTGGAGCCGACGCCGCAGCCGCAGGAGCCGGAGGATGAGACCGAGGCCATGCTCATGACGGGCGTACGTCCCTGCTGACGCACTCTAAGCTCTGCACTCGATCTCACAGTGGATGCCGCCTTGCAGGAGCGCTCGTACGTCTTTGAGACCCGCGTGGAGCGGGCGTCCATGTGCCGCGATCGAGGCTCGGCGCAATTCAAGCTCAAGAACATCGCGCGCGCAGTCGAGTGGTACGAGCGCGCGCTGTATCACGTCGATTTCGACGAAGGCACGTGGCACTTTGAGGTACCGAACCGCGCATGGCTTTCCCGTCTGTGTCCGGCCTGCCCACTGACGTAGCAGCTATTGTGCTTTCCACAGTTCCTGGACAAACACCGCGCAGCAGTGAACGAAGTGCGGCTGCCTGTGTACCTGAACCTGGCCGCCTGCTACCTGAACGAGGCCAAGCTGGACCCGGCAAAGGTCGTGGAGAACGCCGACTTGGCGCTGGCGATCGACCAGGACAACACCAAAGCGCTTTATCGCGGCGGCAAGGCGCATTTGCTCCTGGGCGACGTGGATAAGGCGCGAGATAAGCTGCGCAAGGCGGCGCAGAGACAGCCGTCCGACAGAAACATCCGCGAGGTACGATCAGACACCATGGCTTCCCTGTAAATTGCCAACGACCTGAGCTGTTTGTGTGTTGATGCCAGGCGCTTCAAGAGGTGGCGACGATCCTCATGGACCAGAAGGAGAAGGACAAAAAGACTTGGGGCGGACATCTCCTGGTCAAGGGGGCGGAGGATCAACCCGCGACTGCTGCTGCCAACGCCGAAACCGATACGACGACTGTAGTCTCGTCCAGCAGCCAATCCATGTTCTACTGGATTGCACTGGTAGCAACCTTCGCTGTGGCTGTCGCGGCCTGGGCTTTCGCTGTGTAGAGAGCATTAGAAGCGCAAGAGAGAGAGAGAGAGATGACGAATTGGGATGTGGGGCATGTATAATTCCATCTCTCCTACGCGTACTCGTACATCTTGACGCCGTGCAGGTACTTGTCGTCACACTCGCGATACGTTCGCCTGCAGTCAACATACACAGCATGGTGCTTGAGTCGGACAATACGGCTATTCTCTCTACAAGCCGGACGTACCAGTACGTGTAGTACCCGTTGCTCTTGACTCGCGTGCAGCGGATGAAGCCGTTGCTCCAGCGGTCAGGCTCGCCGTACGAGGCTCTGTACTCGTTCAAGTCGCGCCATCCTGTCTGCTGAACTCGAAATGCTGCATCGCAATGCATTAGCGTCCACTTTACGACGTCGTGATCCTCTATTATACTACCTTCTTCGACCTCGGGGGTCCACTCCTTTGGCCGGTAGCAGCGTGTGGCCTTGGCATTCGTGAAGATCGGCTCGTTGTTGACTTCCTCATCGTTCATGACACTCTCGTCCATCTTGAAGCGCGTCTTCAGGTTCAAGTTGCTGGAGCTGCGATTGTTTCCTCTGGAAGGAAGCGTGTTGCGCTTGACTGCGAGCGCATTGATCGCCAGCGTCGCCATGGCTCTAACTCTGTCTCTTCTTCCTGTGGCTGGCTCAAATGTGCCAACACCGGAGGTCCTTTGAGAGGCCGATGTATTGTTATTTTTACTACTACAAGCCTGGAAATAGTGTGTGGAACCTACATCGTCAGCATGGCAATGAAACTCTCGTCTGGGTTCTCAGACTCGCCTTCTTCCGCGTTGTAATTGCTGCGCTTAGACTTGACCAGGTTCACAGTGCGCAGTGAGCGTTGGAAGATCTGCGGCAGCACTGCGTTGGTCTTCTTCTGCTCCTGGTGGCGCGCATACTCGAGTGGCGCCAGGTACTTCCACCGCCGCATCACTTGGTTGTCACTGCGGTTGCCCAGCTCCGAGGCGATCCGAGCCCAGGTGCCCGTGACCGAGAGGCCGATCTCCTGAACCGCGGCCAGCAGCTTGGCGTCGTCCTCTTTGGACCAGGAGCCAAACTTGACCTCCGAGTTTAGTGAGTTGAGGAACCGGTCTCGAAGCTGGGGCAGTGTGCGTCCTGGTACATGATGACCCACGGCGTTCCAGGCCACGGACTCCTTCTGGAACGGCGTGGTCCTGTCGTGGTAGATGTACAGCGCCAGCAGCAGGCGTCGGTCCTCAATGACAGAGAACTTGCCCTGCCGCAAGTTCGGTGTCAGCGAGTACTGCCACCGGTGGCGGATCTGCTCAGGCACATGGCCGTCCATGAGGTCGGCGATGATGTTCCACCGCTCGCCAAAGACCTCCACGGCCTCGTGGATCATGGCGTCCTCTTCGGCCGTGAAGCTCGTGTTCAGGTTCGTGGCGCAGAGCTTGGTCTGGTACCGGATGAGGCAGTGCACGGGCGGGCGACCAGGCATGGGCATGCGAGCCGCGATCTGATCCCATTTATTCACCAGCGAGGCGTCGGTCTGCCCACTCGCGAGCGCTCGCAGCGCCTCGTCCTCCTGCTTGGTCCACGCGCAGAGCCTTAGCCCCGGACGGTCGTGCAGCTCCCAGCGCAGCTTACACGCAAACGGTGATCGATGGATCACGGGCTTCTGCTTTGTGATCGCATTCCAGGCTTCGAGCGGGATCGGCTCTGTGTGTTTGCCGCTGTGCAGCAGGTTCTGCGCAAAGGTCTTGACTATCGCGCGCTCCTTGGCGCTGAAGCACTTGGCGGGCGCTGCGACAAACGACTCGTTCGCATGCGCACGTAGCGCCATAGTGTCGGCATTCGGCCGTGGCTCTGAATGGCCGCTTGGCTTGGCAGCGACGCGTCGTCGTTTCTTCTTGGGCCGCGAGCTATCGTCCGAGTCGTCTTCAGCATCGACCTCGTCGCCGTCGCTGTCGTGGAAGAACGACGGCTGCAGGCGGATATAGGACCGCAAGCGCTCGTTTGTCTTCTTCTTGTATTTGCTCTCGGGCTCAAACACAGACGCATCGAGCGCCGCAGCGCCGCCACTCGTCGTCGACTGTCTCCCGAGCAACAAGGCGTTCATGGCGCTCTTGGCACGCTGTATGGCGCGTCTCCGCTCCAGGGCCTGGATCTCATCCTTCAACTGCTGTTCCTGCTGCGAGAGCGTCGTCAGCAGACTCTGCAGCTCGCCCGCGTACGCGCGATTGGTCTCCAGCGCCTGCGCAGCGGATGGCGGCGGCGCCATTTGCCATAATGGCGCCGCCAAAAAAGACTGGATAGATGTACCGTAATGGTACACTGTACCATTGGAGGTGGGAAAATGTACCCATTTGCAGTTGAATCGGTTTATAAGATACTCACTCTACGGGATCTAATACGGTAACAAGGATGGACTGGACAATTTACTTGATGCTCAATTGGACGCCAGCGACCAGATATTGATGGTGGCCGCGTACGCCAGCAGCGCGATGAACAGCGAGACGAGCACGATGCCCGCTATGCGCTTGTGTTCACCGTAGGCGCGCCGTTGCTGGACGTCCAGCTTCTGGCGCGGCAATAAATATAGAATGGGCACGAGCGCGAGCAGATTGATGCTGTAGTTGAGCATCAGCAACTCGCACACCTTGTTGCGGACGTGGCTCGTGTCGGACTTGATCACGGCCGATGAGAATGTCTGGCCCTTCCCGTCCATGGAATCGCC
>JAADVF010000277.1:0-33687 GCA_023334555.1 Elongisporangium undulatum
ACTGTCTCTGATTTGGAGCGTTCACCCAACTGGCTCGTCTTTGTCCACCCGATAGTGTGAGTGGGAACAACTGCAGCGACACATTCCTTCCACATTCTCCGATCGCAAGGGCCATGGCGCACCGGAGAACGCCCATGCTGCGCATGACGCTGTCGCTCGAGGCCAGCCCCAAGACGGCCTCGCCGCAGCACGCGTCGCCCGTGCACAAGGACGAGAATGACGCGAGCGAGGCCAACCACCAGCGCCCGTCGTCCGCCGGACCGGCCGCGTCGTTCAAGGCGTCGCGCATGGTCTCCAAGATGGCGCCCATGCTGCGCCGTGTGGTCTCGGGCAAGGAAGCCAAGCACTCGCCGCCGCCGGTGGTGGAGTTCAAGGAAGAGAAGCCTGCGCTAGGGCGCTCGAGCAGCAAGTCTGACACCGCGGTGGGCGGCGGCCGATCGATCATGCCGCCCATGTTCCGCCGTGTGGTGTCTTCAAGTAAAACGGCCCAGGCGGCAGCGTCGGAAGTTGAGTCGTCGGCCGTGACGCGCAGCTCCGAGTCTGAGGAGGTAGACGCTGTGCCTGTGCGAAACAACTCTGACCCGCCTACGGTCAGCAGCAGCAAGACCATGACGATGCCGCAGATGTTCCGGCGCGTAGTCAACAACAGCAAGGAATCGCCCGGGAAGTCACCCTCAAAGTCGAGCAATGACACAAGCTTCCTGTCAGGCAAATCCATGATGCCGCCGATGCTGCGACGCGTCGTCTCTAGCAGCGGAACTGGCGAGAAGAAGCCCGAGAAGGTCAAGAAGACGCGCTCGGCTACGGAGGACAACATCCCCGTGGATCCACCCAAGAGCAAGAGCAAGAAGAAGGTGCGCTCGGCCACGGAAGACCACGCCTACCTCAGCAGCAAGGCAGGCAGCAGCAACAGTGTGGTGTCCATGATGCCGCCCTTGTTGCGCCGTGTTGTCACGGGCAAGGACTCGAAAGAGAGCAAGAAGAGTCCGCCGCCGCCAGCAGCCCCGACACAACCACAGACCGAAGAGAACGACGAACCGGAGATCGAGAACCTGCGCAACTCGTTTCTGTCCATGATGCGCGTCCCCAGCCAGCGACGCAACTCTCAAGTGCCGCTCATTGCGATGAGCGACAACGAATGGTGATGGATATTCGCATCGCCACTGTCTTCACCATGTATGGAGACGCACCAGCACGACCGACACGCTGACTACGAAGCGGTATTATATAATTTTTTAAACACAAGTTGAGAGCACTCTGCTGCCATGGTAGTAGCAGAGGAGCTCCTCGCAACACAGTACATGAAGCACATTTTGTAGCGTACCACACCAGAAGTCTTCTCGTTTCTTGTTCTTACATTAGCTGCTCCGTTTGACTCTCCGTCATGCTGCACCTCTATTCATTGTGCGGATGGTCGTCCATGCCGTCATGAGCTGGAGCGAGATCATTGATCACATTTTCTGCGACGACGGGGCGGTACTCAAACAGATACGTCCTGCACAAGCGCACGAAGTCAGTACAAAAGCATGAGCTATAGATCCAAGCGAGGCAACTCACAAGAGGCGGGGCGTGGCCAGAGGGCGCTCCGTTTTCCATCCTCGGATGCGAGCGATCGTTGGGTACACGTCTGCAACAGACGAACAGACACAGACATCAGTCGAGGCTCTGTTGGTGGGATTCTGAGCTGCACAGCTTCAGCACGAACCTTCCAAGAAGTAGTAGATATGGCCGACGATGATGCCAATGAGATCCGTGGTCGCGCTGTTGCCGAGCAAGATGGAGAACGAGAAGAGCACCCATGGCAAGTACGGCGCCGTGAATGGGAAGAGCCCCAAGAAGCTCATGCGCACGTGCTCATTGCGTCTTCCCCAGAGATAGACCATCATGAATGTGAGCGACGAGCCCAGGAAATGGATGCTCACAAACGGCGCGACAAGCTAAAGCATTCGTAATGTGAGTGGGATGGCCAGCCAAAGCCAGAGCGTTGCTTCGGTCACGTACGATCATCACGAGGGCGCCAAGCAGCAGCATGTACACGAAGTCGGCTGTTCGACCACGGAAGGATCCTTCTTCCAGCAATCGACAATAGCGCACGCTGCAGTAGTCACAAACATCCATTAGATCCATTCAGGCGAGCAAGCGCAATCCAGGGCCACATCCTTACACGAAGTACATATGAAAGAGGAAATCAAGGCTGAAGAGGCCGAAGAACAGGAAGTTTGTCAGCAGCCGCCATACCTATGCACACACCAGAGCACACCATCCACAACAGCGCATCAGCTCCCGTCATGTCCGCACAACCGTCGTGGGGCGCAAGCATCGATGCATCGATACGCACTTGGCCTTTGAAGAAGATCAGATTGAAGTTGAAATACAGCGAGAACGGCGAGACGAGGTCGAGCGCGCAGGCCGTCGTGGTCAGGAACGAGCCCGTGAGGTACAGCCGCGACACCACGGGGATCTCGTAGTACCATTCCAGCGGATCGTTCATGGCGCTTTTCAGTTGTGTGCCGCGTGGTGGTTGATTATCCAATCGCACTTTAGCGAATACATCCGGTGCCAAGTGAAACCAAATGCGCGCATTGCTGCCATTCGAGAGTTGAAGTTGGCTGTCCCATGAGCCGCCTCGTGCCGTACCGGACCAAGCCGCCGCCGCCAGTGGCTGAGCGCATGGAGCAGATATTGAACATGACCATGTATCTTGTGCAGACCACGGGGCCGACGTCTTACGTGGTATGTGGTCCTCGTTGGAGGCGTCTGACTAGCCAGGTCGATTGACAGTGCTTTCTAATGCGTGCAGATTCAAGAGCAGAACTGCGAGAAGAAGCACAAAGTGCTCATTGGCTCTCTTCAGAGCTGCTCGTGCGGGGAGTTAGACGTGTGCTTTCATGTGCTCTTTGTCATGCTCAAGGTAGCAACCGCATTGCACGTGACGGACATGTTTGTTGAGTGCCGTTTCCTGACTGCATTATATTGACACCACAGGTGCTTCGTGTTCCCGCAACGAATCCAGTCGTATGGCAGAAATCACTGATCGATTCGGAAATCGAGATGCTACTGCGTGGTGACTACCGTGAGCAGAATGCTGCTGCACCAAGGCCAGTCAACGCATTTGTGAAGCGCCGAAAAGGGGCTGCAAGCGTTCCGCAAACAGAACCGGACGCTGCAGACGTGAAAAGACATGAACTCATCGAAGGAGAAGTGTGTGCGATTTGCCAGGAAGAAATGGATAATATTCAACCACTCACGTTCTGCAGGAAAGGATGTGGCAGCAATTTCCATGTGGAGTGCAGTACGTTTTTGGCAAGTTGGTAGTATTTAGAAGGAGGCTGATAGCGTTAACTTGGTTTGTTGTGATTGTGTGGAACAGTGAAAGTGTTCGGGGAAAGCCGAAGACAATCCAAAGAAAACATCACGTGTCCCCTCTGTCGTCATGATTGGGGGGATCTTGCTCTGACAGCTCTGCGCAAGGAAAGCGAAGTTGCAAACCGTGCACCAAACGTGCACAAAAATGTAAGCTGCAAAAAGTGCCAGACGAAGCCAATTCGAAACGAGCGATACCATTGTGTGCAATGCAAACGCACTGATCTCTGTGGTCGATGCTTTCGTAAGATACGCTTTATGATTAACCAATATTTCCGGATTTTTGTAACCAGCTTTATGCTTTTAGAATCGAACGCACACGAGAAGCATGCATTTGTGATGAAGAAAAATGTCAAAGATGCCTGGTCACCTGGGCTGCGATCACACCAGAAGCTACCTGGAATCACATCCGATTTGATTACAGAGCTAGAAAACCGAGAGCTTTCAACAAACGACTATGACGTCTTACTTCAGCTGGATCAGCGCGAAAAATATCCACTTCACGAGTATCTGCTATCCGTTCTTCCAGGACAACAAGTCAGCTCAGATGATGCTAAAACGTTTGGAAAGCCAGGCGATCAATGTGCGATTTGCAATACGAGTTTGCGAATTAAATCAGATATCCGATCGATTCCGTGTGGGGTAGGCATCCGCTTTGTGACGTTGTGCGATATTGAGATGGATTATTAATGCATCTCGTTGGTGTTTCCAGCACGCTTTTCACGAGAGCTGTCTCTCCCGCTCCATTTTATCTCAGGTGTATGGATGTCCATTCGCTGGATGTGAGTTTATATTTTTCCCAGGCCTTTACAAGCAAGCATTGGATAAGGGAGGCAAAGACAACAAGAAACACGAGTCGAAGTCACAACTTAGCATCACCTGCCAAGGAGCTCTACCACAACTCGAGTCATCCATACATGGGGTATCTATCCGACAACGCGATGCTTCTGCTCCGCAACGCAAGACAAACTCACGCTCCAACGACAGAAGTCACGGAGCACTTCAGCACTCAAAAATTAATGGCTCGGAAAAACTTCCTCCAATGTTTGGACTTCTTTCGGTTGGATTGACCACTCAGTCATCACGACCAAATTCAAGCATCAAATCATCTCAAGCAGCCAGGCAACTATTGTCTCGGAATCAGCCGCAGTTTGGAGACGACCACCAATCGAATCAAATGGAGTCTGATAGAATGGAACGTGGAAATACCGTCCGAATCACAAACCAAGGTGCTCTATCCAGGAACAATCGAGCAGATAATAAAGCTCAATTACCAGCACTTGCTGCTGGAAGAGTCCCACTAGGTTATTCTCCTGACGAGAGTGCGTTGATGCAAAGATTGGATCAAGCAGAAAAAAATCGTGTTGATTTAAAGCACTTCGACAAAGTTCGACTTCAAAATGTCAGGGCACATCGAGAGGAACGCACAAGGGCCCATCAATCGATTTCCAAGATGCCGCTACCGGAGTTAAATGGATTCATGGCTAGTATGACAAAAGTATCGTCAACACTGGATGGAAGACTTGAAAAAGCTCAACTGATGCGCACGAATGCTCAAATCCAGATGAAACACGATATGATGAAAAAGCGCCAAGCTAGAGAAGGAAACCAACGGCAGCACCTCCTCCAGAATCAACAACACCAGCATTTGGAAGACCTATGTATTGGAAAGTGACACAAAATCGCAAAATGGTAAATATGAATTTAGATTATGGAATTGCGTCGCTGATTGTTTCTATGGCGGCGATGGCTGGAGACGGGCGAAGTTTTTCTACGGTGGGCTGGTGACCACGCAGATGACAAGCGGCTGCGACGACGGAATATAATCGACAGGATAATCGCTAAAGTTACTGTAACCGTAACGAGCAATTCCGGTACGAATAACAGGGATAACTTTGGTACCAAGTTTTCAGTCAAGCTGGCGATTTTGTGCTCAAAGCGGCAAGATGCAATACGACCACGTGGATCCCCACAATGATCAAGCAAGTTGCACAGCGTTCCTTCAAGCATGTGACACGAAAGCTGCATCGAAAGATGAGGCGTGTCGCAAGAAATTTTCTGAATCATTCCTGCCTGAGCATCAATCATTGCCACTGGGTCATACTCGGGGATCACAGCCACACTCAGATGGTGTAGATTGGCGCGATTCACTTTGGTCGATTTGCCTCCGATATCGTGAACCAACTTGCTATAGCTTTGAACGAATCCTGGAGGTGAAAACGTGACCGACGTTTTGTCGACAAGTGAGCCAACAAGACGAGCGATACCGCCACCCATGGAATGTCCAGTGAGGATGACTTCGCGATCTTTGATGGACGCCACATAATCCAAAAGTTCATGGTAATACCAGAATTCATGTTGCAACCCAAACAAAGAGGTCAGCTCGCCATAGAGCTCGATTAATGTCGAGAATGTCACATCCGGCCAAATTCGAATGGTCGGGAAAATCGCCGAAAGAATCGTAAAGATTACTGGTTCAATGAACATCTTGACGTCTTCGATGAAGTCCGTAAATCGCCATATATCAGTTCCACGCACTGAGATGACGCTGGTATTCAGCGAGGGAATATAGGCTTCATAGAAATCAAGCTTGGAACCAGTCTTGGTGTTGAGCTTCGGGAGACGAACATGAACAGGATTCAAGCTGTTTGCAAAAATAGTCGACACAAACTCTGCCGTGTCATTTGAGGTTGGATCAAAGTACGCTGCCTCCGAGAACATAGCCAAGTCGACAATGCTAAGTCCGTGCCAGCGATTCGCACAACTGGCATACCGTGGTTGATTCAAATGGATTGCCTTCGATGTATCGTTAGCGAGCCCCATGTGAAGTTTGACGACAGCAGTATGGTGAATATCGATGGTATCATCTTGAATGGCCAGTGATGTGGCATCTGGGAACCAATCAGCTGACCGTTGGAGTACGGACAGCACACCAAAACCAGACACAGCAGCAACAAATACGATTACCAACCCACCAGCGATGTAGACAATAATCTTGGCCGTTTGATGAAAGGTCGGTGGTTGCTTTGCGTCAGAAATCTTTTCACGAAGCATCTCTTGAAGAAGATTAGGAAGTCGACCCATTCGACTGAGCGTAGGAACTGCTCCAGACCGACGCAAAATAGCGTCGAACAAAAACAGACTGATGACAAAGAATGAATGCGGTTTTTGAGTCATTTTGGATCCATCGAAAATGAGCGCACCGAGTCCCAATGAAAGTGGAACGCTGATTGACAGCGATCGCACACTAATAAGGCTGATCATACGCAGCATGATCAGTGATATCACGTAGATGGATGGCAAAAGCAAGTTGATGATTGTGAGTTCCAATTGAGCGTGTACAAATCCCATATTCGGATGGATGCACGCACGTAGAAAAATGACTCCTTGACCGAAGACGAATGTGTATTTGAGTCGCTCGAAAAATCCAGTGAGCTCACGCGGACTCAGTTCACATTCAGTCACGTTTCGCAGTGTATGACTTGTAATGGCAAGAAACCACAGAATCCAAACGGCCAGAAGTGTCATACCGAACACCTCCCATTCCAAGGCGCTCAACCCGCTCAGCGGAGTAATTTCATAAGCAAAATGCCGCGCGATCCATTCAATTGTCCAGATGCTTCCAACAAATGCGAGCGAGAGCAGCCAACCGCCAAGAAAGAAAGTTGACCGAGTAGTGAGTCCAGATAAGGCGCTTCGCCAGTGTGGGATGATTTCCAGGCAGGTCTGGATGAATTGGCAGATAGCGATTGCAGTAGCGAGTCGAAGCGATCGTTGGAAGACGGGATGTTTGTCGGTCAGGAGCTTCATATACGATTCTTCACAGATCATTTGAAACCATGGAGAGTCCTTATAGCTTTCTTTGTTGCAATTGGAAGGCACCAAAATCAGACTGGGCAGTATGAGAAGCATCGGCAATGCGACCGTGATGATGACGGCTTGAGGACGGCATTCGCGCGAGATGATTCGTCGAATCAGCGGGAAATTTGCAGTCGATTGCCATGTCAGAATCCATGTAGCTCGTCCGAATGAAAGCACGATGCCGATCACCGACACGTAAATGAGCAGCACGCAGAGTGCTTGCTGGAATGGCATGGTGATAATGCTAATCATGTTTTCTCCCAAGATGGCGCCGACATTGAAAAGGAAGCCCCATAGAATCGCCAAGGCCTATTCGAGAAAATGCAGGTGGCACAACGCGATTAATCGATCAGCCAACAGTCACAAGATTGCCAACGCAAGCGCATTCGTACCTGAAGCATCACGTAGACGAAGAAGAACGACACGATGGTGCGCGCGCTCTCAACATGCTCGAAGATAAACTTTGGGAACTCGACGAAGAATCCACGCAGTACCATCTCCCATTGCATGATCACTTCGAAGCAGTGCCGCCGCCATTTCAGCATCAGGCGCTGAGTCATTGACGTCGGCATGAACGGCCTGCTCATGAATGGAGCGGCTGTTGCATGAATGTTCATTGTGCTCCGTGGCAGAGTCGACGACGGCGCCATTGGAGTTGCAGCAACGGCTGTTGTGTCCAGGTGGTCTACAGCATCTGTGGAGGCATCAGCAACAGGAGCCGCGACATTTGGCGCGATGACGTCATTTGTGCTCTCTGCACCTGTGCCGTCTCGCGTCATCTTGTGGGCGCAATCTGCTGTTCTGCGCAAGAAAACGTGCCAAAAATCATGGCGACATATTGGCTCAATTATCATGTGGGCCACGTCATATCAGGTCTGAATTGCTTGTTCTCTGCACCTTGTGACAAGCGTAAACGGTTTATCTTATGTGGTCTACATTAACTTCGGAGTAGTTGTATCGTTTTTGCGCATGTCGCATCGTTCAGATCAGGCATTCGGTTGGCTCCGTGGTGGTGCCGACTTAGGGCGTGAGGTCGGGAATTGTTGGAGCGAGCGCCGGTGTTCGGCATTCGTCGTGGCGTGAGTGTTTCCGGGATGGGATGTTGATGATGCTGAATTTATGGTGTCATTCGCGTCCTGGTCCAATACGCGAGCGATAGATTGGCGCATGTGAGCACTTCGCTGTGGCTGTCGCTTGTCAAGACCATGATGGATCCTCTGGACAGCTGATTGCGGCCGCTTCTGTGGGTTTGAAGCAACCAATGGCTTGTTCTGCTGGGCCTTAAAAGTGAACAATCGAGTCTGGCGACACAAAGTTGCGCTGGAACAGCGTATGTGTGGTGCAGCATTTACGTGAACACCAGCAAAACGTTGCTGGTCGCTTGATCTGGAAAGAATCGCGTTGGCAGTTCGTGGGCGCGTAGTCTTCTGAGCCACTGACTGGCTGTGCATGGAAGGCGAGCTGCAGCTCAGACTGATTGGTTGACCAGTGCTCGCTACTGATGCAGACTCCTCCAAAAGCTGCTGCTGTCGCAAGATTCTCGCGAGCGAAGAGCGATCAAGTGGGGGTTTGCGCTTACGCATGGCTTCTTCATGCTCGCGTTGTCGCCGTTTGGCAACTGTGAGCACGGTCGCGCGTCGTATGGAGTCTTCCTTCACGAGCTGTTCGTACCTCTCCACCAGTTGGGCGTACTTGACAGGGTGATTACTTTCCAGCACATCCAACTGTCGCTGCGATCCTGTTGCAAGCATCACCGAATGGGCATCGCCAGCTGCTACCTGCATGACGTTCAAGCCGACAGTCGACGTCACAAGATGCGGAATCGTGTAAACTTGGGGAAATGAGCCGATGCCGCACTGGCCCAATTCATCGCTGCCCCAAGCGAACACTTGGCCATCCTGCGTGGTGGCCAACGAGTGCATGCGACCAGCCTCAATTGACGTAACTACGACTGAATCCGTCTCGAAATACGACACCCGAGTAGGCGCCAAACGGTTCTTGCAGTCGCCCAGTCCCAATTGACCATGCGCGTTCCAGCCGAACGCATAGACTGCATTCCTGTGCGAGAGCAGCAGCGTGTGCGCCGCTCCACACACCACTGAGGTGCAGAGGATCTGTTTCATGTCGACTGCATCGAACCATGACGTACATAAGCCATGAGCTCGCGTACATGCTCGCCCAAGGCGTCCATATTCGCTCCAACCACAAGTGAGCAATTGACCATTCCCTAGCACGACTGCTGTATGCATGTCGCCACACGCAACCTTGACAACACCACGCTGCTTCAATGATCCGATCTCCATGGGCATGTTCACAGACTCAAAGACTTGCTCTTGGGGGCTTAGTGCATGACCCAATGCACCGGACCGTCCGTCACCCCAAGCGAACACATCGCCGTCTTCAGTCAACGCTACGGTGTGCTTGGCACCACAAGCCACATGTACAATGCGCTTGTGTGCCAGGGATTTGATCATGCGTGGAAGGCGAATGTTCGCAAAATGGCCGTGACCCAGACAGCCGTCTTGTCCTCCACCCCAAGCCAGGAGATATCCTTCTTCCGTGATGGCGACAATGTGATCCGTTCCGCAGGCAACATCGGCTATCACATTGGAGGATTCTACTCCCTCGATTCCACTGCAGGGACTTATGGGATCAGTGTCATCATCCATAGACGTACTCGAGTTGCTTGATTCCATTTTGCCCAAGACCAGAACTTTACCGGGTTTGTATAACAGCACCGTTTGGTTCCCACTGCAAGCCACTTTGATGAATGCGACACCATCCTTCGCCATTGGTGACACCATGTCACTCTCTGCCGAGCTCTTGGTACTGATACCACCAAACACCGTGGACGCTGATGAACTTTGCCGCCGACGAGTTGCCATGAGCATGGAAGGAACTGAATGGCTGATCGGTGCAATTGATGGCCTTGGCTTGATTACAATAAAATCACGCATGACATGGTCGCTAGGATCCAAGTTGACCAACTGCGTGAACGTGAACAGCGTTTGATTCGACACGGTCCTGCCCACATGCTGCGCACTCGCGAGTACATTTCCTGTGCTTAGAACGCTCGAGCCTTCCCGGCCTGTGATCTGAACGAGCATCGTGGATGGCACATACATCAGTCGGTTGCCATTGAATCGAACGTCCATGCTGCTGCTGAAGTGCTCGATGATCTGCATCTTTCGGTCATCCTTGCTGCTCTCTTCGTACGAGCCACCGACCACGGCCACCCGAAAGAACTGCGGTCTCATCCAGTTCTCGGGCGTGAAGATCTGAAGCGTGGGCGAGATACGAATGCACGTCGCCATATTTCCCGGTGATATCGTGACGGGGCTTTCGGGGGCGCATGAAAGAACGGCCGAGTAGAACGCAGCACATCCTGCTACAGTAACGCTCACGCGTGGGCTCGAGAATATGACACTCGGGCGAGCCAGAGTGCTCTGCACCCCTGCGACGATTCCATTGCGTCGATGACCAGCGCCAGCAGAAGCCAAGGATCTTCGACTGGATCTATAGGTGCCAAGGATGCTATGACGCGGGGCTGGATTGCTCATGAGGGACTTCCCAACCCAAAAAACACAACAACCTCACACTTCTTGCCCCCAAAAACAAGCTTCAAAGCGTCGCTGCGACTTCAACAGAAAATGAAACCCGATATTATTAGCGATCTCCTTACTTTGCTCACAAGAGAGTGGAAGGTTTCCGGCCGCCAGCCACAAACGAATCCTCCTGTCTCCACGCACAATCAACATCGATGAACCCGACCTTGGCCATGATCTGCATTTGCGGAAAGAGACCCAGCTGGCCAACGTGGTCGCCAAAGACCAAGTGACCGCCTGGTGCTAGCGAATTGAACAGTACCGTGAAGATCTGCTCGTAAGCGTAGATGGAGTTGTTCGATGCGTTCTGTTCTTGGGCTTGCGCTTTACTTGGCCCAGCTGCGTTCGAAACGCCAGATGCAGCTGACGCTCCTGCAACGTGCGCCTCGTAGTGCTTGGGCTTTTCCACCAGCACGTGAAGCGAGAGGCAGCCTACTATCAAATCGGCGGGTGTTACATCGATCTTCGTCATGTCGGACGCGCGAAAAGCGCGGTGCAAGAATTGCACGTTGCTGATTTGGCTGGCATTGCTGGCGAGATCCAACGCCAGAAGCCGCTTCTGCGCGATCATGAGGTGCTCGCTGGATGCGTCCATCAAGGTCACATTAGCGGTCGGATAGGCACCCAGCAGCGCCGCTGCGACTCGACCAGTGCCAGCGCAAAGATCCAGCACGCGCTTGCCGTCGCAGGGCGGTAGCGCTAGGATGAGCTCATCCAGCATGACTTTGGCCATTGGCATGCGACGAAGCAACTGCAGGTCGTACCAGTACGCGTTCTTCCAGAAGCCATTGCGCCTCTCAACGTTCTTGCGCCAGCTCTGGTCGTCATCGTAGCCGCCACTGACTGCTCCAGTGCAACCAGATGCAGTCTCAGTTGATGCCCTCATGGGAGCTCCTCGCTTGGTGCCAACGGTGCAACTTGGGCTTTTCGTCGGTGTGGAGTTGGCAGCTCGCACTGTCCCACTTCCAACCGCCGCATCCTAACGCAACAAAGCAGACCGACTGAGCAACAGCAGCAAGCATACCGTAGCTGCAGAGACCTTACCCGAGCAGTGGTGGACCGCTCCTGCGCTTCCGTGAGCTCCTTGAGGTGTTTGGTCTCCATGTGGTAGCGGATACTCTGGCTGCTGCCCTTCTGATACGGGAACGCCCGCTGGCAGCGCAGACACCAGATCCCGACGGCGTCGTCCGTCGTCCATGCCCGTTTGCCCGGCGGCAGCGTGGCGGACGGGGCAATGAGCTTGGCGAACTGCCAGTACTCGGGTTTGCGCACCTTGGATTGCGAAAACAGCGGCGGGGCATCGATCGAGGCCGCTGCCACCGTTTCTACGGAGGGCGCGGGTGCCACCGGAGCGGCGAAAACGGCCACGTCAGTGCGTGGTGCCGCATCGTCTTCTCCCAGCGCATGGAGTGCAGACGCGTCGATCCCGTCATCGCGCATCGTACACACAGAGGCCCGGCTTATGTGGGAGATGGCGGGCTCAGGCTCTCGCTCTATTTCGGATGCGCATCTGTTTTCAATGATATATTCATTGTTAAAGGTTGAACATGTGCATATCGATCAAATGAAAGATCGGACAAAACAGGATATCATATTATGAGGGTGGTATATGCAAGATTCAAAGATAATTTGGTGCCAGAAGGGACCGCAAAGCCATCCGTGCAGTTGAATCTCATGCGCTCTCCAGCACTGGAACCAGCACACGCCCGAGAGCGGACATGAGCAGGAGAAGGGATTACGTAAATCTTGTTGCCTGATGTTGACTCCAAGGTGATGATGACGGTATCGCGTTCATGCTGTCATCAGTGCAGCGGCCACTTATAAACTGACCCCACGCGTAATCGACGCACCTGTCGCACGAAATAGCCTCTACAAAATAATATTGAATCATCCCACTCTAACCCTAGATCACACAAACGCATGCAATTCTGATTCCATAAACCTTCGTTAACCGATACCCTGTCAAAACAATTCGATCCATATCTTAAAGATGGGCCATGGGACGTCGTCACCGCACGTACTGCTCTGCTCATTCCCCAATCGGCCGTCCAAGCCCCACGTCCCGCCTCCGCCGCCTCAGCACCATGATCAGCGACTCTGTTGCCTGGAAGCGCCTGCAGGAGCACGCGCAGACCATCCAGAGCTCCACGCACCTGCGCCAGCTGCTGGAGGACGAGAGCCGCAACGCCGTGCTGCGCACCGAGCAGAACGGCATCGCGCTCGACTTCTCGCGCCAGAACGCCACCACGGAGACGCTGGACCTGCTGTTCAACCTGGCCGAGGAGGCTAAGCTCAAGCAGAAGATCGCGGCCATCGCCAATGGCGACCACGTCAACGTGACCGAAGACCGCGCCGTGATGCACATGGCGCTGCGCGCCCCGGCCACCCAGGAGATCTTCGTGGACGGCAAGAACGTCGTGCCCGAAGTGCACGAAGTGCTGAACGCCATCAAGGCCTTCTCGGACCGCGTGCGCTCGGGCGAGCACCGCGGCGCCACGGGCAAGCTGCTGACCAACGTGATCTCCATCGGCATTGGCGGCAGCTACCTCGGCCCCGAGTTCGTTTTCGAGGCCCTGCGCTACGAGCCCGTGGCCAAGGCCGCTGCTAACGGTCGCACGCTGCGCTTCCTGGCTAATGTGGACCCTCTGGATGTTGCCCGCGCCACGGCCGGCCTGGACCCTGAGGAGACCCTGGTCATCGTGGTCTCCAAGACCTTCACGACCGCCGAGACCATGCTCAACGCGCGCACGCTGCGCAAGTGGCTCGTGGACGGCCTGACCGCCAAGGGCGTGTCCTCGGCCGACGCCATCAGCAAGCACATGGTCGCGGCCAGCTCGGCCGTGCCGCTCGTGCAGGAGTTCGGCATTGACAAGGCCAACATCTTTGGCTTCTGGGACTGGGTCGGCGGTCGCTACAGTGTCACCAGCGCCGTGGGCATCGTGCCGCTCGCGCTGCACTTTGGCTTTGCCATCTCGGAGGAGTTCCTGGCTGGCGCGCACGACCTGGACCAGCACCTGCTCACGGCCCCGCTGCGCAGCAACCTGCCCGTGATCATGGGCCTGCTGGGCGTCTGGAACTCGTCGTTCCTGGGCCACAGCTCGCGCGCGCTGCTGCCGTACTCGCAGGCGCTGCTGCGCTTCTCGGCGCACATCCAGCAGGTGGACATGGAGTCCAACGGCAAGCGCGTGTCCATGGAGGGCGTGGACCTGCCGTTCCAGGCCGGCGAGATCAACTTCGGCGAGCCCGGCACGAACGGCCAGCACTCGTTCTACCAGCTCATCCACCAGGGCCGCGTCGTGCCGTGCGACTTCATCGGCTTCTGCGAGAGCCAGAACCCGATCCACCTGGCCGGCGAGCCCGTGTCGAACCACGACGAGCTCATGTCCAACTTCTTCGCGCAGCCGGATGCGCTCGCGCGCGGCAAGTCGCTTGAGGACCTCACGGCTGAGGGCGTGCCCGAGCACCTGCGCAACCACAAGCTGTTCCCGGGCAACCGCCCGTCCGTGTCGCTGCTGTTCCCCAAGCTGAACGCGTTCACGTGCGGCCAGCTGTTGGCGCTGTACGAGCACCGCACGGTCGTGCAGGGCGCTGTCTGGGGCCTCAACAGCTTTGACCAGTGGGGCGTCGAGCTCGGCAAGGTGCTGGCCAAGCAGGTGCGCTCGCAGCTCCAGGCCACGCGCACGAGCAACGCGCCTATCCAGGGCTTCAACAGCGCCACCGCGCACATGATGAACAAGTACCTGCAGCACAAGTCGGCCTAGGCCAGCCATGGATTGATGGATGGATGGCAATTAGCTCTTTGTTCAACACGATGCACGTCTTTTTTTTCTTTGATTGGCTCCGGCCTTGTGCGTGCAACGTTGGCCTTGGCCTTGGCTTGGTTGGCCAGGCCCGAGTGCCACTGTGGGCCGAGCTGAAGCGCTGACACGCTGCATGGAACGAGGCTGTCCTGTGCTGATGGAAGCCCTCGAAGGGGGCATAGCCACGGCGCCTGCTTGAAGCTGTGAACTCTGCTGGTGCCCTGCGTGGGACGAGAGAAACACGCACTCGCTGCTCCACCACGCAGCAGCAGCCACGAGGGGGGGGCGGCGATACCGTGCAGAGGGATCAGAGGCGTTGTCTGACGTTGCGATCTGAAGCACGAGGAGCCACTGGCGCCATGGTTGCTCTGCAGAGGAGACCGCTGGTAATGGGCCACGTCTCCTCCATCAGACCCAACGTCCGCCTTTCACGTCCGCTGGAGCCACGTTCAGCCATTTCCCTCTGTTTAAGGATATACATGGTTTCTTAAAGTATACGTTATATGCAAATCTTTACATGTAAAAGTCTTTAAAACGAGGTGGAGAGAGCATGGGCAGCTGCAACATTGACACGCCTGCGTCACTTGTGCAAGCAGTGGATCGCAGCTGCTGCCACCGATTGAGTCGTGCTTTGATGGGCAAAGGAATCAAAAACGTCAGCTTCAATCATATTTACCAGGTTCGTGGGTGCTCTTCAGCTCTCGCAATTCCAATACTTGAAGTAGCAAATGTACACAGTACTATTATACGGTACTACTCTCAATACAATAGACTAATGATTCCACCTGGGTGTCTGTTACAAGCAATGGGTGGTGTGCGTATTGCTTCTGCAAGGTATCCGCCTGTCTTTACGAACTGGCCATGTAAAGCCTTTGGTGACACTTGGTGTGCCTCTGGGCGTTCGGGTGCGTGGCTTGCTCCATGGCCAGAAAGCCATTCCGCCATTTCCACCGCCAGCGACGCGTCCCTTTCTCCATCCTCAAGCCCCCAGCCGCCAGCCATGCGCTCCGTGTGGCTCGCTGACCAGATCGCCGACGTCGTGGTGCAGTCGGACGGCATCGCCGCGCGCCGGCCGACCACCGTGCTGTCCGTGTTCAAGAAGACCGTGGAGCGCAAGCCCGAGGGCAAGGCGCTGTGCTTCCAGAAGAACGGCAAGTGGGCCGCGTACACCTGGCGCCAGTACTACGACCTGTGCGCCACGTTCGCCAAGGCACTCATCAGCGTGGGTGTGCAGCCGCACGAGGCCGTGAACATCATCGGCCACAACTCGCCCGAGTGGTTCTTCGTCAACACGGGCACCATCATGGCCGGCGGCATCATCGCTGGCATCTACACGACCAACGGTCCGGAGGCCTGTCAGTACATCTCGGCGCACTGCGGCGCGCGCGTCGTGGTCGTGGAGAATGCGGCCCAGCTCAGCAAGTACCTGGCCATCGCGGACCAGCTGCCCCAGCTCAAGGCGCTCGTGATGTGGAGCGGCGAGCTGCCGGAGAAGGCCCACGCCTGCGCCGTGCCGGTCTACACGTTCCACGCGTTCATGAAGCTGGGCGCGCAGATCGACAGCCAGACGCTGCAGACGCGCATCGACGCGCAGCTGCCGGGCCACTGTTGCACGCTGATCTACACGTCCGGCACGACCGGCCCTCCCAAGGCCGTGATGATCTCGCACGACAACTTCACGTGGACGTCCTACTGCATCCTGGAGACGCTCTACGGCATCACGGACGCCGAGCGCAGCGTGAGCTTCCTGCCGCTGTCGCACGTGGCCGCGCAGCTGCTAGACATCCATTTGCCCATGCACATCGGCTCGGAGGTGAACTTCGCTGGACCGGACGCGCTCAAGGGCGCGCTCGTGGACACGCTCAAGGAGATCCGGCCCACGTTCTTCTTCGGCGTGCCGCGCGTGTGGGAGAAGGTCATGGAGAAGATGCGCGAGATCGGTGAGCAGACCACGGGCTTCAAGAAGGTCGTAGCGCTCTGGGCCAAGGAGAAGGGCGCCAAGAAGACCGCGCGGTCGCAGTTCGGCGGCGATGGCCGCAAGTCGCTGAGCTTTCGCCTGGCCAACCACGTGGTGTTGAGCAAGATCAAGGAGGCGCTGGGCCTGGACCAGTGCCGCTACTGCTTCACGGGCGCGGCGCCCATCACGGTCGAGTGCATCAGCTTCTTTGGGAGCCTGGACATCCCGGTGTACGAGCTCTTCGGCCAGTCCGAGTGCACGGGCCCGCACTCGATCAACCTGCCGGGCAAGTGGAAGATCGGCAGCATCGGCAACCCGCTGCCGGGCACGCGCACGCGCATCGACCAGGTCACGGGCGAGATCCAGTACGCTGGCCGGCACATCTTCATGGGCTACCTCAACAACGAGGCGTCCACGCGCGAGACGCTGGTGGACGGCTGGCTCAACTCGGGCGACGTGGGCGCCTTTGACGAGGACGGCTTTTTGTCCATCACGGGCCGCATCAAGGAGCTGATCATCACGGCCGGCGGCGAGAACGTGCCTCCGGTGCTCATCGAGGACGCGCTCAAGAGCGAGCTGCCGGCATTGTCCAACGTCATGGTCATCGGCGACAAGCGCAAGTTCCTGACCTTCATCTGCACGCTGCGCGTCAAGACCGACGCCGAGGGCGTGCCGTCTCAGGACCTGGACCGCATCTCGCTGGGCGTGGCCAAGGAGATCGGCAGCTCGGCGCGTACGGTGGCCGAGGCCAAGCAGTGCGACAAGTTCACGCAGTACATCGCGGCCGGCATGAAGCGCGCCAACGCCAGGGCCACGTCGCGCGCGCAGTTTGTGCAGAAGTTCGCTGTCCTAGATGACGATTTCTCCATCGGCGGTGGCGAGCTCACGCCCACGCTCAAGCTCAAGCGGAACGTGGTGGAGAAGATGTACGCCGAGGAGATCGAGGCGCTCTACGCCTGAACGTGTGTCTAAGTTAGTGGAGTTAGGTCTGTTGGTAATAAAGCGTTGTCTCTCTTGGTGGCCAGTAGAGTGCGTTCGTTCTGCGTGTTGGCGTGCAGCCACACGACCTGGAAGCTCTGGAACTGCGCGTCCAGCGTGCGCTTGGCGGCCTCCACGGCCTGTTCGATGGCCAACACTGTGGGCTTCTTGCCCAGCTTGAGCGTGAGCACCACGCGTCCGCTCGGCCGCAGCAGATGCGCCACGCTGTGGATGAGCGACGCCATGTGCTGCACGCGCGCGTTGATGTCGCACACCATCAGAGCGAACTGCCGGTCCATGCGCTCCAGCGTCGGCAGCGCGTCTTCCAGCAGCAGGGGCAGATGCACGATGGGCTTGTCTTCAAGCTCGATCGTGAGCTCGCCCGGGTCCACGGCCACCACGTGCGCTCCGTGGGCCACGAGGCACTCGGTCCAGCCGCCCGGCGAGGCGCCGATGTCCAGCACCTGGTCCCCCGGCTGCAGATCCACGTAGCGCAGCGCTTCCTGGATCTTGAAGTAGGCTCTGCAGGGCGCGTCGGCGGCCACGCTGACAGAGGACGAAGCTTCATGGCTGGCCGAGACGGACGACCGAGCCACGACGCCCACGTGGAAGAAGCTGGAGACCGACGCCTGGGTCACCACGTGCAGCTCATGCGTGAACTGCGTCGGATGCAATCGGAAGCCGTGCTCCTGAAGCAGCGCCGTGACGCCGACTTGCAATGCATTGGGGAATGCCGCCACTCGGAAGACGGCAGTGGCTGCAACAGCAAAGCGTCAGAGACCAATCGAGACTTCAAGCGATCGCAGCTGCTCCAGGGGCGCACCTTTCATCGCCTGCAGCTCGGCAGTGTATGGGATCCACCCTGCATCACGAACGCTCCAGTCCAGTTGATAGATCCGATGCGCCGCGATGCGCCCGCTGCCCATGGCAGCAGCCAGTGCCTCGCGAAGCTTGGTTGTGCCGACTGTGTCATGAGGACGCACGTAGATCAAGGGCGATGCTATAGACAGCACTCGAGCCTCGTGGTCTTTGGTCACGCGCTGAGCGAAGCGCGGCACTTGCGTCGCCTCTGCATGGATCACCACGCACGGAGTCACGGCCATCGCATCCATTGGCCTCGTTTGACGCGCATTAGTCTGGTGATTTTTGGGTATTTTCAAAAACACACACACATAACCCAATCATCATATCTGTCTTTGGGTTTTAACAGCACCAGCAACATAAGATATGAATCCACCTATTGTGTCTATCACTGTACTGTACGACACCCCGGCTGCTGGACAACAGATAAGCTCAAGGGCGTTAAATGGGCCGCACGAGTCCGATGACCGAGGAAGACGAGGCCGCGATCCGCGCCAAGCTGCGCGAGTCCGGATGGGAGAAGAAGAAGCGCGAGTCAGAGGGCGCGCAAGAGAAGCCCACGGCCGAGGCTGACGCCAAGGCGTCTTCCAAGGAAAAGGCGGACGACGACGACCGGCGCAAGCGCAGCGCCCGAGGCAGCCGAGGAAGCGGCAGCAGCCGTCGCTCTCGCTCGCGCGCGCGCGATTCCCGCCGTAGCAGCCGCAGCGACCGCAATGAGTCCTCGCGTCGAAGAGGAAGCTCCCGCCGCTCGGCCTCGAGCTCGCGTTCGCGTTCGGCCAGACGAACGACGTCTTCGCGCCGTCGAGGAGCCTCCCGCTCGGCGTCCAGGGATCGCCGCCGATCCAAGCGCGGCAAGTCCCGCTCAGCGTCTGCTGTGCGCTCTCGGAGCAAGAAGGACAGCGAGAAGCGCTCGCGCTCTCGGTCGCTCAGTGCCGACAGCAAGAAGCGCAAGAGCTCGGTCGACGAGAAGAGCAAGCCGTCGGAGGACGCCAAGAAGGAAGACACCAAACATGCGGACGTTGCCATGGAAGACGCCGAGAAGCCACCCAAGAAGGCTGAGGAGAGCAAGGACGCGGCGTCGTCTTCACACCGCAAGTCTTCCCGCAAGAGCAGCCGCCGCTCGCACTCGCGCTCTGCGTCTCGCTCGTCGCGCCGTCGTCGCCGTCGATCATCTCGCTCTCGATCCCGCTCACCCTCTCGCAGTCGTCGCAGCCGCCGTGGGTCGTCTCGCTCTCGCTCGAGTGGCCGCCGAAGCACTCGCGACCGCCGTCATCGCAGCCGCAGCCATAGCACGTCGCGCCGACACAAGCGCTCGAGCTCCAAGGACCCCAAGCGACGCGATGCCAACAGCTCGCCAGAGCCGCACGAGTTCCCACCGGCTGCAGCCGCGCCTTCGGCCACCGGTGATGCAGTTGCTGGCGTGAACCCGAGCATCACGCAGCTGATGCAGCAGTACCCGACGCTGAGTCTGCAGGATATCATCGCCAAGATGCAGGCCTCCAACGTGACCATGGCTGCGGCCGTGTCCATGAAGCCTGCGCGTGAGATGTACGTTGGCAATCTGCCGCCAAACGTCACGGGCCCTCAGCTGCAGGAGTTTCTCGGCACGATCATCCAGCAGGTCGGGCTGTCGCTCCAGCCCGGCAACCCGATCCTGGCCACCTGGATCTCGACCGACGGCCACTTCGCCTTCTGTGAGATGCGCACGGTGGAGGAATGCAACCTGGCGCTGATGCTCAACCAGCTGCCGCTGTTGGGTCAGCCGCTCAAGTTTGGCCGCCCTAAGAGCTTTATGGGTCCTCCGCAGCCCATGCCTGTGCTCTCGTCGCGCACACAGACTGCGCTCGTGAACTTGGGCTGCACACCGAATCCGGTCTGGTTCGCCACGGCTGCACTGCCTTCTGGCGCATTGCCGTCTGCTATCCCTGCTTCGATGGCTTCGATGCCACTGGCGTCGACATTGAGCTCCTCGTTGCTGGGAGCTGCTGGCGCCGCGTCCGGATTGCTGCACACCGCAGCTCCGCTATCGAACCGCCTGATCATGATGAACATCCCTGTGGTGCTGGACGAAGACCAGATCAAGGAGCTCGTCGAGCCCTTTGGCGCGCTCAAGAGCTTTGTGCTGGTCAAGGACACGGCCGGTGTCTCCACTGGAAGCGCGCTGTTCGAGTACCAAGACGAAAGCGTAGCCGCCACTGCGGTGACTGGGCTGGATGGATTGGATCTTGGCGGTGCCGCGACGCTGTCGGTCCGTCGCGCGCCTCAAGATGCTGCTGCCGGCGCGCTTCCTCCTGTTGCCCCCGACCTCACGAGTCCCTGCGTCAAACTGGTAGGCGGCCTTTGCAAATGCGTATTAGGCGGGAGTTGTGCTAATCTGAGTTCTTCTGCAGGCAAATATGGTTTCTGTTGATGAACTGAACGATGATGAGGAGTATAACGATTTGAAAGAGGACGTAGAAGAAGAGTGCAAGCGGTTTGGAACAGTCCTGGCCCTGGAGATCCCTCGCCCAAAGGTATGTTACAGGCTGACCTGCTATATGCTAAGTTCTTTCCGAACTAATGTGTGTATCTGATAGGATGGAGCGCAAGCTGTTGGTGTGGGCAGTATCTTTGTTCGTTTCCAGGACAAGGCGCAGGCCACGGCAGCTTTGAAGGTTCGTTCAGATCTCATCGACTATGGCTACTGTCGTCACTGTATGCTGACCGGTCATTGTGGTTTCTAGGCTCTAAGCGGTCGCAAGTTTGGCGGGAATATCGTGCAGGTCACCTACTTTCCCGAAGTCAGCTTTGACCAAAAGGCGTTTGCCTGATCGCCTGCAAGTCCAGTGTGCGTAAACATGACCGGGCTGCCGCTTCTGCTGCGCGGCGCTTGCTCGATCGTCGTCGCCTTTGCATATGCTGTTGTATCTTGCTAGCGGTGGGGAGTCGGCGAGCCGCCTTGGACTAACCGACGCTTGGATTTCAAGCGAGGGGGAAGTATCTCACGGGAAGCGGTTCGTTGCCGATTGGCTAACGACCATTTGCTGTTCGCTGTTGTAGACCAGGAAATGGAATGCACTGTTGAGCTCCTTTGTTGTTGTGTTGTTGCTTGCGCGTTTATTTGTTTGTACCCAGCGTGGACACAAGCTCGTTTCGAGTGACTGAACACCACTCACTGATATCGCTGCTGTCCTATGCACTGCCTCGTGTAGAGATGGTCATGTGTTCCGATACACAATTATCAAGCTGCTGCGACGCCGCGATTTCGACCAAAATGCGAAGCTGCTGTAATGAGAACTCGGTCTGCTTGGACAGCCTAGCCACGCGTGTGCTAGAGCGCTCGCTCCTCGCTATAGTCGCGTTGATTCTCATCATTACCAGAGTCGTTCGTCGTCTGTAAAGGATCCGATTGTGATGAGACCACTCGCTTGGTGATACGATGGTAATAGCGATATTCCTGCCGCCCAAAGTCGTAGAATGGCTCCCAGAGGCTGTTGCCATACTCGTCGAAGTCGTCTTCATGGCCAAGCGTCCCGTGCTTGTCATTGACCGTCTTTTCAAACGATACCAAGACCTCTTCCTGTGTCTCTGGCTGGTTGTTGACAGACGGATCGCTGTCGTTGTTGTCGTTCTCCGCGAGTATGCCTGTCGTCACGGGAGCGAATTGAGTGATGCGCCAGAGCATGGTCTGGTATCCTTCTGTGGGCTTCATGACGATGAAATCGTAGCCACGCTCGCGATCCTGATTGATCTCAGAGGGCCAGACGGACGGGAACTCCCCGTCGCCGTAATCTCGACGAATTCCGTAGAAGTTGAAGAGCTCTCGTCGCACGTGCATCCGGCGTTTCCCACGGCCATGGACGACGTCATTGCACTGTGTTCATGCACCAATGAGTGACAATAACGAAAGATTGGATGCATCCAGGTAACGTACCTCAGCGCAGAAGTACTCACAGCATGTCGCGCATTCGATTGCAGCACTCTCGGGCGATTCTATTGGGTCAGCAAGATGCCATTCATCAACTCTAGACCTCGAAACCGATTCACAATGTAGACAATTCGCTGGCTCACCGCATTGATCGCACGTCGGCCGGACAGTCATCGCCAGCAATTCACGCGGCATGCGCCATCGAATTTCAGTGTTGAGTTGGTTCTACACAGTGAGCATGTTATTGCAATGGTCAGCAATTCATCTCGTAGTTCGCCAAGCAACATGTAGCGCGTTCTTTACGTAGTAGAAGGGTGCCCCGTAGCCTCGGCCGTGCTCGTTATACGTGTCGATGAGCTGCTTCCATCGCGTGCATTTCTCAAGCTGAATGCGTTTGAGCTCACGCTTGGCCACCTGGCGCCGCCAGTGGGCCTGCACCAGCGTGGCTGCCCACGCCTCCATATCGAGATCATTCTGTCGCAACTGAAGCAGCTCCAGCATGACCATTCGCGCAAGTTTGCGCAACAAATACCGACGGAATGAGCGCTGGATATGGATCGCGGCCTGCAATTGCCGCTCAGCTCGTAGCCGCCGGATCTCAATCAAAAGCGCGAGCCCAATGCGATCTCTTCGGCCTCTGTAGCGCTTTTGAATCACGTAGGCGGCCTGGTGACACTCACGCTGCAGATTGGTCATCCGCAGCATGTCGACCATGTGCCGATCTTTCCGAGCCCGGAACAGCGTCTGTAGTTTGGTCGCAGCTCGCTCTTTTTGGCGGATCTCCTCGCGGCGTCTATCCGCTTCCTTTCGAGCTTTTCGACGTCGAAATTGCGCTTGGAGTTGAGTCGTGCGGCGGTGCATGAGCTCCAGTTCGCGTTGCTTTTGCAGTCGCAGCTCTTGTGCTTTCTTGCGATCCGCGCGTCCGCGGTAGATGACCTGGATCCGCAAGGAAGCTTGCTGCTGCTCTCGCTCTCGAGCCTGCTTTTGGATTTTCGCCAGATTGAATCGCCGCCGGTCAGCGAGACCACGATACCGTCGCTGCACTTGAATCGCAGCCTTGATCTCTCTATCGCGGCGTTTGCGCGCTGCTCGAACGATTGCATTGGCGATCCCAGCAGCGCGTTTGGCTCGGTATTTGCGCTGCACAAACACCGCGTAGCGCTCCAGCTGCTTTTCAAAGATCGCATTCATCTGTCGATGCGCTTTTCGTTTTTGCCGTGTCGCGCGGTAAAGCCGTTGGATCTTGATGGCCGATTTCTCCAGTCCAGACTGCATCAGCTTCTTGATGAGCGCGACTCGCCGAGCTTTCCGGCCCCTCCACATGCTCTGCAGCCGCTTGGCCACGTACACCTGCATGGCCATCTCCCGTTGGATCACGGCCACTGCTCGAGCCTTTCGGGCGCGAAACAGGTTTTGGATCTTGATGGCTGCGATCCAAAACGCGTAGGTCTCCTCCACATAGCGTCGGTCTTTGGCTCGATGCATGGGGAAGATGCCAAACTCCGACCCAGAGGAGGAGACAGCACCTGATGAAGGCGCGCGGAGTACAGCAAACGGCCATGATGAACTCAAACTCTGCAAGACACGAGCGGAGACCCGACATCCCTGGACACTGAGCGTGAGCAGCAGCGGACAGGAGAACGCCAGCCTCGCGATCGAGTCCTGCGTGATAAGATTGCAGCCCACAAGATACAAGTGCACCAGTGCTGGATTCTGGAACCGGTCCAGTAAAGCGCTCATGCCAATGTCGGATATCAGCACACAGCCGGATAGGTCCAGGACCTCGAATTGATCAGCGCGATTCGCCAGGTGGCGCAGTCCGCTGTCACTGACTTTGTCGCATTGCGCGACGAAGAGCTCCTTAAGTCGCGGGCAGTGGGCACCGATGGCTGCGAGCATGGCGTTGTTACACAACAGAACGCCCGACAGGTTCAAGGACGTCAAGTTGGGGCACCCGTGCAAGAGCGCATTGACCGCAAACAGCGTGATCTTTGGACAAGCCTTCAGATTGATTCGCTTGAGCGCGTGGCAGGACGCACCCAGCGCCACAAGTGCTCGCTCGACCAGTTGGAAGCACCCGCTTAGATTCAAATCCTTGAGTTCTACTAGCAAACATATCGTGAGTTCATGGCGGTTCCCACATTCCGCAGTACTCCCACTCCACCTGCGCATCCCTTGGCGATGGCCTGAAGCCCTTCCAGCCCGAAATCGCGGTTGCTTCCGTCCGAGACAAGGTACAGATTGTTCACGTGGAGCAATACCAAGCTCTTACATCCCGTTGCGAGGAAGCGAAGCCCGACGTCCGATACGTTTTTCACGTTGACAAGCTTGAGCGAGCGGAGTCGCGGGCAGTTCCCGCTCAGCTCGCGCAGAGCGGCGTCTGTGACGTGAAACACGTTGCTGATATCGAGCGTCTGAAGCAACGGACACCCATGCGCGATCCACTTGATGCCCGCGTCGGTCAAGAAGTTGCAACCGGCAAGGTTCACATCGTCCAATCGTGGGCAGTGCTCGCCCAGCGCGGCACACGCCGTGTCTGTGATCCGCTCGCTGTTCTGCACGCGGTTCAGCGCGATCTTCTCCAGCTGATGGCACTTGAGTGCGATGTTCACGATGCCGCTATCGGACACCTGCGTGCAGTCGCTCAGATTGATCGAGCGTAGTTGACGGCACTCGTTGGCAAGCGTCTTGAGCAGGTTGTCGGTGATCTGGAAGCAGCGGGCCACGTTGAGATGCTCCAGCAGAGTAAACGCGTACATGCAGCGCATGATGACCCACTCGTTCATGTGCGAGCAATCAGCCAGATTCAACTCGGTCAGCCGCCGACAGTGATCGCAGATCGCTCCGAGACCAGCGCCACGAACCGAGCGGCAGTTGCTGATATTCAGTCGCGCCAGCGCATGGCAATTGAGCGCCAGGTCGCGCAGCCCAGCGTCGGATATGTGGATGGCGTTGGCCATCTCGAGCACTTCGAGAGAGGGCACGTTGAGCGCCACAGCATGCAGACCGGCATCCGTGACGGCTTCCGCGCCGTTCATGACAATGCTCCGGGTCGGTTCGTTCTGGTTTGGCAGCTCCTCACTGTGAGCCAGCAGTGCTCCGCCGCTCTGCATGGATACGAGCAGCTCCTTTTGCTTGCGCTGATTGATGCGATGGTTTCTCGCTGCGATGCGGAACAGCGTCTTATCCGACACGATGGTCGTCCACTTGCTGATGTGCACCTGAGCGCAGTGCACAAACTCTGGCGGGAGCTCGGCTGGTGTCTGGAAAGCCGAAGCGCGAGCTCCATGGTCTGCGGAGGATGCTAATAGCGCCACGCGATCGAGAACCGATGGCCTGCCAAAGAGTCATCAGTATTTCAAGGACAAAGAGCCTCCCAAGCTGGATTCAAACGATACCTTCGGGCGAGCGGCGATGGTGTTCGCTCGGTCTCGAGCTGGTTGGACGCTTCATTCTCAAGCCTCTTGGAAGAGAAAGGCTGAGGCTTTGACTTGCCAACGACAGCCTTTGAGTGGGGTTCAAAGACTGGTTCCTGCTGCTGCTTCTGGTCGGGCAACGTGGTCAACTTGACGCTGCGTGCAGAGGGCTTGAGCTTCCTGCCGCTGGGCTTGCGCTCAAGTCGCTCGATGTTCTGAGCTGGTGAGTCTGCCGCTGCTGTAGTGACTGCCGTTCTGGAGATCGGTCGCGTCGTTCCTGCGATACTGCAAGCCAATTGGCCATATGAACCATTGGGCTGTAGATGCACTTGTCAAGCATGAAGTACGGGCAGACAGGCACGTACACAGGCAGCTTGCGCTTGCGCTCTTCGTTGCCATAGACGCTTCGTCGGTAGTCCTCCAGAAGCGTCATCACGACCTCAGGCCGCAATCCAGAAAAAGACTGGGGTCAAGCTGTGTGAAACTGTTTGGGTGCCGCCACTTTCGCATGGCATCCACGCGTCTCAGCCTTGCCAAGCAGCTGGTCGAGTGAGAATGGTTCGTGCGACTGGTTCTGGAGTAGTACGACCCATTCCTCCCCAAGTCGTCATTAACTTGCATTGGAATCACATGGATTCGCAGCACGCCGTCGTATCCAAGAGTCAGCGAAGCGTGCGTTACTACTCACTGATGTTCCACAGACCGCCAACTCCAGCGCAAAGCCACAGACGCACACAAGCCATCCTAGCTTGGGAGGGTATCTTGGGCTCCAAAGCCACAGACAGACAGACAGCAGCAGCTTCAAGTGGACCCTGATTCCACCACATAACCGATAGGAACACCTGTGACGTCACATTTCTGCGCAATTTCTGTCAAGACCGGGGGGGTTCTTCATTCTCTCTGCGCCCAGACCCGAACCCGAACCCATTTTAGAGGAAGTGGGCCCGCCCCCTCCCGGCAAAAAATATCCGCCATGACGCGTCGTTATCAAAAGCCATGATCATTCCTGTCCCAGCTGTTGCTGGAACCGGTTCGGACGTGCGGCTAGTAATCGGGCGGCCCATATGTGTGTGCTGTGTGTGTGTGTCGCCCATCGATCGTGTGGGTCAGTTTTGTATTTTGGCGCAAGTGCGCAGATAGGGGGAAGGAGGCAGTACCGTAACTTGCCCCCATCTTGACCCTTGCAACCCCAATGGCGCGCAACGAAGACGAGCCGCACGCGGACGACTACGCGGACGGCCGCAAGCGCCGCCGCACCAAGAAGCCCCGCGACGAGGACGACTGGATGCCGGCGCCGGCGCTCACCGGCCGGGCGACCGCTGGCGTGGATCCCATGCAGCTCTCGCACGTGACCAGTATGCCCGTGCCGCCGCTCCTGCCGATCTCCTCTTCGTCGCATTCCAGCTCGGCCGTGCGGATCAGCAACCTCACGACCGTGGAATCCCCGTCCATGGCGGTCATGCCGGTATCGAGCGCCACACCGTCGTCGTCTGTGTTTCATGAGCTGCCCAACGTGATCCAGAGCTTCTCGGAAACGGAGCGGCGACGCAAGAACGGAGGAGGCAGCAATGCGTCCATGAGCGCGCTGATACACGCATCCAGCTCGAGCTCGACCAGCAAGAACGGAAGCAGCGGATCGACCCGATCGTCGCGGGCCGGAGAACCAGAGCGCGCTGCTGCGCAGGGCGCTTTGAATGGCGCCGGCCGCCATGCGAATTCCCACCCGATCTCGGTCATGGATCTGCTGTTTGGCGATCCTCATGCAAGCGCGAAAGCGAATGGTGGCGACGCGGGCATGAATGGAAGTGCCAAGCAGCCACTCAAGCGGAAGCGACGAAGCGACGCCTCTTCGCAGCGGTCGGCGCGCCGATCGGCACGTGACGAAGATCGAGGCTCCTCGCGCGAATATGATTTATTGCGCTTCGGTGTGGATTCCGTCAAGCTGGTGCCACAAGGACTCGTGGATCGCGTGGACGACTCGGTGAGCCGTGCCTTTATTTCGACCATCATCCAGAACCACGTGGACAACTGGACCAAGCGCGCCGGTTTCGGAGACAGCTTTCTACCTGAGATCACAACGCTGCTAACAGCGTACTATCCGTGCAGCTACCCGACCATTCTGGACGAAGTGCTGGTCGGGTTTCTATTCAAGCGGCCAGAGGTACGAGCTCCATTGACCGCTCCATCGCTGTCTGTGCTATGTTGAACTAATCTCAATGGATTGTGTGCAGTTTATAGACGCCTTGTTGAAGACCATGCTAGAAAAGGTGCACAAGGCTGGCGAATCGGCCACCGCGGCTCGGTACCCGGTCATCCACGCGTTCACCAGGAGATGTAGGCCCATGCATGCAAGGGGAGCTGAAAAGGCACGACATGACTTTGCATGTACGACACTTTTGCGATATCTTGTGGAACACAATACCGAAAAGTGTATGCTTAGCCCCTGGATTGCTGCCTGTGCCATGCATTGCAGTGCCGAGGTCATAACCGAGTTGTGGTATGCGCTGTTGAATGCGTGGGCAGCGCAATCAGAGGAGTGGAAGAAGTCCGTGGATGTGCAATGGGCCGCTCAGAACAGCGTGCAGCAGGCGTACGAGTTGCTGCTAGAGGAGAAACAGCGACTCAGCAGCGTGGACGCTGGTGAGTGCCCCTTGTCTTCGGCGCTTGTTCGGATAATGTTCCTGGATCCAGCATGCAAGAAAATGGCGGTCGAAGCCAACCCGTTTATTGTTCAAGAAGCGATGGAGATTTTCTTTGCGCACGCCAGTCACAGAACCAGCCATGAAGTATTGATGTCAGCGACGAAGACTGGAGATGCCAAGACTTTCCAAGACCTGCTCTCGTTTGTGGTGCAAACCGCATCCAAGTTGAGTGTTAAGAAGACCAATTGGTTTGCTTGTCATGTGCTTCGATTTGCCTTGACCATTCCAGACGATATTGAAGCCAATGGGAATATGATTACGACGATATTGTGCCACTATATGCCGCTTCTACTTGGTGGAATCGACAAGAAAGAACTTGAATCGTGCATTGAATTGACCAGCGTCGTTCGAAAAGGATCCAGCACAGAGAACGAGTCTTCTGCGAAAGCACTGGAGGACGTTCTTGATATATCCTGGGACGTTTTCCGACTGGTTGAGCACCACAAGACTACGGATATTGTGGACAAATTGCACTATTTATTGGAACTGCTGGTCATTTCGGGTGACACTCGAGCGATCCTGTTGATAAAATCCTGGTCCAAAGTTTGGTCTGGTGAACAGTATCCCATTGTGCTGCCATGGAGTTATGTGTATGGACTACTGAATGTCGCTGTCGGTGGAAGCACTGCACAAATCGAATGCATCTTGGAGTCTAGTAGTCTGATGCAAACGTTTCAGTCAATGGTGGAACAAGTGTGTACGTCGTATTTTAAGTTATTGGTTCAATCTCATGAGAATAATGGTGGCGGCGTCCAGGTGATTACTCGCTTTACAGAGGCTCTTCTGCTCGTGCTTCCGTCCGAGCACCCTGTTGCACGTTCACTTCTTCGTCGTATTGTGGATCATTTGTGCGACCTTCCCAAGGGCTCTGGCGCAAGTACTAGCGATACCATCTTTCGCAATGCTGTGGCTATTTATTTGTCCGGCTCAGCTCAAGCACCAGAACTTGATATGTACGAGCTGCAAGCGAAAGATCTGGAGGGATATGAGGAAGCTACCCGCGTATCGCAACCAGCTGATCACCGCGTGATTGTATCCTTGCTAGGGCTGGCGTCTCTCGAAAATGACACCGGAAAGTTCGTTCGGCGACAGCTGTCAAGCCGCTATATGGTGCGAATGCTCGTGGGCTTGCTGAATTCTGAAGAACGATCGTTCAAGATCCCAACGCTGCTGAATCTAATGACCGAGGTGGTCGCCCGTGGCAAGGGCACCAAAAGCCACACTGAATGGACGCGTCAACATGTCATTCATGATATTATCCGCTGCGCGTATAATGGTGGAGATGTTGTATCCAGCTCTGCCGTTACCCTGCTTCAACATCTTTCAGTCAGCAGCGCGTCTAAGAGTGAGGACGGCCGGCAAGTGATTTTGTGGGTGATCGTTCGAAGATGCGCCAAGCTCTGCTGTGGCTGCGTTGCCTCCTCCGGCGACGACGCGACAATAATGAAGTTCTACGCAACAGCCACACTCTTCGCGGAGTTTGTGAATACAATGCTGATTGCGTCCCGAGATGCCACGGACAAGGTGGCCAGGTTCATCGAGCAAGAGATTTGGACTTGCTGCTCTGGCAACACGCAAATGAACATCTTTCTGCTGCTGCTGCTGCAAAAGCTTTCATGCTTTCGGCTGCAGCAGCAACCGACCAATTGCATCTCTGCGATTCAGTTAGCTGTGTCACCGATATGCTCGCTGGACCGCGTTCGTATCATCCAGCTGCAGTTCCTGAAGGCTCTTTGCTGCCGTCTTGGCATGCTGAAGCGTACGCAATCCCCCAATGGATCGAGCGGAACCACGATCAACTGGAAACACTGCGAAGATCTATTATGCAACACACGATTGCAAGCAGATTTGCGGGGTATTATCGCAGCAGCGCCATCGTCAATGTCTAGTCCAGCCAGTCAAACAGCGATCATGCTGGCGCAAGGGGTTTTAAAATTCACGGTCGAGCTCAAGCAAAGACGCCAGCCGTAGACGAAAACAAAATGTACTCGGTGCCTAGGAAGCATCAATACTACAATTGGGATCATCAGTTATAGAGTTGTGATAATAAAAGGGCTTGGGGGATCCGAATGAAGATCCCTTGCAATCTACTTCACACGAATGTTGAGCGTGATCAACTGCGTTCACTCGAGCTGATTTGCCAAACAGCGGCGCCCGTTGTCACATTCTGAAAGAACCGCAGGGCCGAAGAGATCGGAGTTCCCGGGTCTTCCATTTCCCTCCATTGTGGATCGACCCTTCCAACTTCCTGCGGATCAAAGAGTAAGACTCAGGAAGCCTCAAATATAGCAATGCGACAGGCTTCCGACGTACTCGTGAGCGCCATATCGCCACTTTGCTGGGGCCAGCGTGCGCGTAGAGACCTTCTGGGGTCCGCTCTCTTTCCAGACGTGCGTAATTTTCCAGGACAAACTCGTTGGTCGGATCCACGTCCAGCGCTCGTCGATACAGCGTTTCTGCCTGGAGAATACGGCAGTGGTCTGTGAGAAAGAACCTTTAACAAGGTGCCAGCATCAGCTTTGGTGTTGCCTTGTCAAACTCTTGGCGCACGCATTGCAGGAACACCGCGTAATTCCCAAGCGTCTACGACAAAACACTCGTATCAATACCGCGATCCCCAGCATGGAGAAAGCATTTCGACTGACGTCTGCGTTCTTGGGCTGCAGGTTCAGCGCCCAGCAGAAGCAGTTCTGCTCGACTTCGCTCAGGGCGGCCTGCAAGTCTGTGAGCGCTGCTGCCCTTTGCAGCAGTTGGTTCGCTCGAGGCCACGTTTGCTTGGTCGGATACCGGCAAGTGAAGATCAGCAGCAACGCCAACCCTGCGAGCAGCTGAGGATCTTCGGGTGCCACCTACGAATCCAATTATTTTGTGCGTACACGCTCCACGTGCAGCAAAGGGGAAGACACCATGAACAAAAGCTCACCTGTAAAGCCGATTCGTAAGCGACCAGAGCTGCTTTATACTAAGCGTGGTAGTTCACAAAGCTACAGTAAGCGAGACTCCAACAGGCATTCACTCACGATGGAACAACGTACGTCATGCTGCATGACGTGCAGAGCAAACGCTCGCCGTTTGCTTCGTTCAATGTCATCGAGATGATCGCCATGTTGGTGGTAATGCACGACTGCGGCTACTCGCTTGAGGTCCCAATGCTGAATCCCGATCCACATGGCTTTTCGGAACCAGCGCTGGATGACGATAGAGGCCTTTGGAGACGCAGCAGATCGAGTGAATACTGTGACCAAACGTTCGTATCCACAAGTGGCTGCAACGTACTGTCGAGGTATTGAAGGCACTGGTTGTCCCGCGAAGTGGATTGAAGAAGAGTGTTTGTTGATCGCTGCCAGCATGACGGATCGGTCTCCATTCATCCGGAGGCAGTGGCACATCCTGACGAAACAAGCTGCACGGCTTGCTCTGATAGATCAGTGTGTCGTGATCGCGTTCAAGCGCGTACACGAATTGACCAAGAGATCGATCGAACTGCTTCGTGTACGATATCTAAGGCCAAGGGCCAAATACAGATAGATCAGTACCAACAGGACAAGGAGAGAGACACGAGCGCACACAAGAGTTCCAGACCATTGCAAGACGCTGGCGCGCTCGTCTTGCTAGTTGACGCCTTACTTGGGCCTGAACGGATACTACGAGTTGATCTCTGTAGCTCACGAACGCTCTTTCTTCAGCGAGTCTTCGCATCAGCTCGATCTGCCGTTTGCTTGCAATGACATGGGGGAGCATCTCGAATCGAGGGCGTTCCAACTGATACTGCCGGATGTAATTGATGACATGGCGGATCACCATCAAGCGCTGCGAGCTTCTCAGGAACGCTCGGACCATGAACACGATCTGCTGTAGCTGTTGGACGCTGCTGGAGACTTGAGATTGAAGGTCTTGGCGCTCTGGAAGACTCAGATCCCTGAATTGTGCGAACTGCAGCACCTCATACAGGAAGCCGGCCGAAAACTCCCATCGCTCGCGGGCCGATGACTTTGGTGTATACACCAGTAGCACAAATCGGTCCATGCGCTCCAGCATGAGCGCGTGAACGTATTGACTACAGTCCGTGCTGACTCGGACTGCTCCCTGAAACACCAACTAGCAGGCGACAACATACCCTGAGAACCACCACAACAACGTGAAAACGACAAGAGCGGACGTACTTTGCCCAAAGAGGTATCCATGGGATCCTTGAACAGTGCAAACGCATGGGATGGAGATGCGCCCCCATGGCTCCGATCCGCTGTTTTCAACTGCAGGTGCTCCACTAGAGAGCCCAGGACCCGTTTCCTCGACTCTACTACAGTCAAATGGGTTTGCTCGTTTATAACGCTTGCACTGATCTGGCGGAGTTCTCGTCGATAGATCATCAAGGTTTGACTCACGCAATTCGTTGGGTCGTAAATCGCAAGTTCGTACACTGGCCGATCGTCGTCGCTGTCACCAGCACCACAACGGGCGTCGACAGCATCGTTGACTACATGATACAGCGTGATTCGGAAATAGCGCACCAGAAGCTGATACGCGACCGAGTGCATTCGCCGTGCTCTCTTGGCGCGGATCCGCTCTCGCCGTGCGACCCACGCGGCGTTCAGCACTTTCCAGGCCCGCAACACGCGCAGCCTCTGTCGCATCCATTTCACAAGGCGAAGCCGCATCCGCTCAATGAATTCGGCTTGCTCCATACGCAGCGTGCGCAGTCGCTTGCGCGCTTGGACGCGTAATTGCACGTATATCGTGGCTGCACGCAGGGCCTGATAGCGCGTCTGCGTTTGATACCGCTTGGCCGTCGTTTGGATCAGGATCGCTGAACGCCGCTCCAGCTTTTTCCGCTCTAGATACTGTCGATGGATCCGTTGGGTAGCAAACCGCTTCCATCGCGCCTGCACTCGTGTTGCAGCGCAGTATCGCAGTCCAGCGGACTGGATGACTCGCCTTTTGGCCTCCAGGCGCCAGGAATCAACCACCGACTTCCAGATCGGCAGCATGCTGGGCACATGGATCATGTTTTCAAAGACCAGCGCAGTGAGCGGCGAGCTGGTTGTTGAGAAACGCTTCTTCGGGCGGCAGAATTGAGCCGCGATCGTCTCGAGCGCAGCTAGGAACCCGTCAAAGACCATCTCGTAGTGCGAACCAGGCGCCATATTACTAGCAAACAGGAAGGCCACATCGCCGATGCTCAAATGCGCTGGTTGGATATCGCATTCCCGAAGGAACTTGCTGAACTTTACGCTGTC
>JAADVF010000278.1:0-33687 GCA_023334555.1 Elongisporangium undulatum
AACAATGTAGATCGGCCTTCACAACACAACACACATCATCCACACAGCTTGAAAGCGAGCTATTTAGTATGACCAAGAAGGTAGGTTGTAGTTATCTGCAATGATGTTTGGGGAGCTCCACCAAATGGTACTTCAAGGACGCGGGCCTGATTCACACACGCATGCTGCAAATGAACTTGACAGGGCCAACACGACACTGATACATGCAGCTGCTGTTGACCACATGTGGATCATTTGCGCTTCAATCGGAGTGTCTATAAAAAGCGGGAGCCTTTTTGTGAAAGGATTATGTGACATCACTAGCTTTGCTTTAGTGCACCCTGTGAAACACCCAAAGGCCCCCGTAAGTCGTCTCCGTCGACCGTTCAAAGCGCCGACACCACTCGACTCCGCCCCGCTAGACATGAAGTGAGACAGATAAATTAGCGAACGGCTTTTCCACTGGACGTTTGGGGGCCAACGGTCGCTTGATATTTGCCCCCATGGATTTTCACAACAGCCGTTAATGAGAAACCTTATGCGTTTTGGTTGAAGCTTTATGTGACGTTGCCTTTAAACGCTTGGATAAGGATAGAGAGCGTTTGGACCGGAATCATCCAAGGTCCACGCCGAAAGAAAGTATCTTGACACATCGAAGGAAACGTCTGCCGTACCGGACTCAAATGCGCATAAATGACCTAAAAGTAACCGTTAGGCTGCGTTAGCCAGAAGATCCAGGCCGGAGGCAAGCACGTGTGGCTGTGCGACCGCCAATTCCACGTGAAGCGAGTCGTCTTTCTGTCATGGCGCGGCTAGCGAGAGTGCGATCAGTCACTCGATGGTGCGAATCGCCGCATGCTCACGTCTGTCTCCTCAACCACGCACACATCCGAACATTCGCCCTGTTTCGTCATATCCGGATACCTCAAGTTGTCGGTGAGAGCGGCTTTGCCGCAAGGACACCACCAGCTGGCTTGCTCAACACATCCGTGGTTTTAGAGCGCCATTAGAGTGTCGGACTACGGGTTCATGTGACGCCCCACAGAGAGACGGACGTGAAAGTGGTCCCTCGCGCATTCCAGCGGGCTAGAACATTGACAGAGATGGGTTTGCTTGCTTATGCGTTGGGCACAACAGGGGCTCTGGTGGACAGAACGTCTTGTTGCACACAAGGGAGATGCCCCCCGTCACTGTGCGCTGATGCCATGATCACATTTGGGCCTCGTCGTAAATCGCCCCCAATTCGGCCTAAAATTTCGTGTTTTGTTGTTATTTGCCAGCCTTTACATCAGATGTACGGTCCAGCTCATTTTTAACGGCCCCACAGGGGTAAAAAGAGGGAGCGGAGCTATTCCTTGAGCAACTTCGTAATGCCACGAGTATTCAATAGGTACCGCATTGCCTATCTTGGCTACTGGGCACATTACGGCCTCATGCTGGCTGGCTCCTACACAAGGATTCCCTTGGATCGTGCCAAAGGTCTCAGGACCGGATCGGTCGGTCGTTGGTTGTTTTCGTGTGGGCCACTTTCGGAAAGAAATGCTGTTTCTCTCCCACTAAGTACGTACGCCATGTTTCTTTTTCCATTTGTTCTGTGGCGTTTTCAAGATCGCAAAAGATTTTCCATCGGCCATGAGGGAATGTGCCAGTCACGCGAGTGCGGGTAGTCACAAAACCAAGTGGGTTCCGGAGCGCAACTCTAAATACCGCTTCCTGGAGCAATAGGAAACCTCTGAAAATTCCCCAGAAATCAGGACCCGGTTTCGTAGTTACGACTGTACTATATTCCGCTTTCGCGGGCATGTAAACAACCATCCAAGAGCCATCCGCAGCTCCAGAGTCACTGGTGTTTACATCACAATCCTCTCTATTGTGCGTGGGACAGTCACCAAGAGTGGTCTCGCCATCCTGGTGCTACCGAGAGCTCTCTGGGCCTGATTTCTCTCTGTTGCTTTGCAGTTTGCTCTCTCTTTGCACTACAACGCCAGCGAGTACCGTAGTTCCACTCTGGCGTCGACACCATATGGCGCCAAAATCTTGTCCACACCAGCAGCAAGAGCAGACACCACAGCCTGACGTACAGTATTCACCGTATCCCGCAACAATGGTGCACCGAGTATCCATCCTTCTCTGCCCCTTACTGGCTCGATGCAAAAAGTCAGAGGGAATGGACGGGCGGGGCCAAGGGGTTCGTCGCCCAGATGGAATCGCTCCATGCAACCAAAAGAAACGCTTGGACTGAATCTTTGTATGGCCCTGAGTCTGGCTGACTGGCTGTTTGGCCCCGAGCCCTAGTCGCCCTGCGCTGCCCTGCCGATCGATTGTGCCGGGTGTCGTGTGATTGTGAACCTGCCTGCGTTCCCCCTTTCGCCCGCACGTCTGGCCGTCGCAGCAGCCTCATGCCCGATCCTTTCATTCCGCATTTCCCCCCGACAGCCGCAGGAAAACAGGAAACATGGTGCGCGTCTTCCTCGCGATCGGCGCCTCTCTGGCACTCATGGCCCCTGTGGCTGTGACGGTCGCCACGTCCGTGACGTTCAAGAACAACTGTGACGGCGATATTGACCTGTACAACAACTCGGAGACCACGGTCATCGCCTCTGGCAGCTCCACGACCAAGACGCTCGCGTCCGGTTTCTCCGGCATGTTCCGTCACGGCTCGAGCGACGAAGCAACTCGTACGTTCTCTAGGATCGCATGATATATGCCAGGGTGGGATGACTCACTTGAAGATGCTCTCCTCCTATGTATACAGTTGCCGAGTTCTCCGTCACCAGCGGCACGGCCTGGTATGATATCAGTGTTATCCCGCCTGGATCGGGCAGCTGCTCGAGCTACGAAGCCTGTGCTGAGCTGACCGGCAAGACCGGCTACAACAAGCCCATGAGCATTGTGCCCACGGTCGCCAGCGGTTCCACTGCCACCTCTTCGTGCAAGTCGCTCACGTGCGAGTCGGCCGAGTGCTCGGATGCCTACCTGTACCCCAGCGACGACACCAAGACCCACAGCTGCCCGGACTCGACCACGTTCGTCGTGACCTTCTGCCCCAGCGGTAGCGACAGCGCTGCCTCGTCAACGGCTTCGTCAACGGCTTCGTCGTCGGCTTCGGCCAGCTCGACCCCTTCGTCGACCACGGCTACGCCCTCAACCTCGACTGCGGCTGCCTCGGTGACTGTCTCGCTCAGCGAAGTCGCCAGCGACTACGACAGCGCCACCGTCGCTGCTGCCGTTACCACCTCGGCGACCTCGACTTCGTCGGCTTCGACCACCTCGACTACCTCGACCTCCACGTCGACGACCTCGACCACCTCGACCTCGTCGGGCAGCGCTGCTTCGTACTCGAGCGCCACTGTCAACGCCAGCTTCGTCTACACGGGCGCGTACGCCGGTAACTACGAGGGCACCTACGGCGCCATCACGGCCCCCAAGGCCTGCACCACCGAGACTGTCTCGGTCAACGACCCGGTCGGCCCGTTCGCTGAGGAGTCCACCCTTGTCTTCCGTGGCCCCATGAACATCTACAACATTGCTGTCTTCAACGGCTCGACCACGAGCGGCGACTGGGAGATGGTTGCCTCGTGGGACGCTGAGACCAACTCGTCGGACAACATGATCTTCATGAACAACCTGAACGTGGACTACTCGGGCGACTACAAGAGCCCCCAGGGTTTCTCTAGCGCCGACGCTCTCTCGTCGGTCGACGAGCCCGTCAACTTCGGCGGCTGGCTGGCTGATGCTTCGAGCCCTTCCACTGTCGGTGGTGGCCCGAGTATCTCGACTGGTGCTGAAATCAACATCATGGCCAACACGAGCTGCGACTCGGACAGCGGCTGCAACGGCTACTACGACTCGCGTGGCTACCACGGCTACGGCGGCGGCAAGAAGATGTTCGTGACCAAGGTCATGATGCCCACTGCCGACGCTGTCAACCTCCCGGCTATTTGGTTGCTTAACGCCCAGGTCGTCCGCTCCAACCAGTACGGCTGCAACTGCCGTGGCTCTGGTTCGGTCGGCGGCTGCGGTGAGTTCGACATTGCCGAAGTTATCGAAACCAACACTGCCCAGGACAAGGTCTCCACCCACATCTACGCTCTTGAGGGCACGTACCCCTCGAGCGGTGACAACTGGGCCGCGCGCCCGTCCACTTCGGCTGTGACGTACATCACGATCATCGACAACTCGAACAACGGCACCATCAAGATCCTGCAGATCGGCGGCGATGACTTCAACTTCAGCGCCTCGGCCGTGTCGGCTGACCAGGTCACCACGTGGCTCGACGCCTCGGTTTCCAACCTGCTGTCCTAAGCGGTGTGACGTGCCCTGTCCTGTGGACTGCGCATGCTGTTATGTGTCGCCAATTTTGACAACAACACTCTGTCGCGTGGGAGGAAGAGCCAACCATTCCGTCACCATTGCACGCAAGGTCGCTCGGTAGTAATCATGTCCATAATTTGTACCATCCATAGAAAGATCTACGAACGATGCCTAATTACGTCTGAAGCACTTGCAAATGGCCATTTTCATATTTCTTGTATCATCTTGGGAAACCTTTATATCAGCATTTACCGCATTACTTGCCCATTATAAAAGTACTATAATGCTCTAGAATCATTCACCTACTGTACTGTATTTATTCACCAAGATAGGATTGTCATTGCCTGAGAAATGCCATTCAGCCTCCATTTCCAAAGCATTGTGTGTACACTGAACCAGCATAGCCAACCATTCCAGAGCCTCACTCACAATCCGGCATATTGACTCTCGGTGGGATACGCTGTCACTTTGTCAAAAGAATATGATCACATAAATTTTTAACGCCTTGGCGCAACTGTGAATGGAAAAACAAACTCTCTATTACTTTAAATGCACAGCTCTTCGATAGAGTACTCCGAAATGCCGTGCGCCGCCGGCATCTTGACGCTAGAGAGGAAGTTGCCCAGCACGCTCTGCACGGTCTCGTACTGCTCGCACGACTGCAGGTGGCCGCGCACTACGGTCTCGAGCTGTTCCAACGAGGCCGCGAGCTTGGCGTCAGCCGAGGCCGCCACGATCAGCGGCGTCACGTGCGCGTCCAGCATGGCCGAGATCCACGTGCAGAACTGGTTGCAGGTCGGCAGCGCCGTCAGGTACAGCGAAGTGTTGTGCACCAGAGCAAACAGTGGCGAGGTCTCGTCACTCGCGGCCGCAGCCTTGCTCGTCTTTCGCTTCTTGCTCGGTGTCTCGACGCTAGCGGCAGCGGCCGAGGACGGCGTCGCAAGCAGCGCGTAGACAAACTTGTTGCACACGGCCAGCAGGAACAGGACCTCGCTCAGCTCCAGCGACTGGATGGCACGGTGCAGGAAAACCGTGTTGGTGGGCAGCGCCAGCAGCGCAACCACAAAGCGCTCGCAGGCACTCACTTCAGCAGTGTTGTCCTTGGCAGCAGCCTTGGTGCGCTTGCCAGCGGGCTTGGCGCCACGCGTGCCGGCTACGTACTGCAGCAGGGCCTTGTCCTGGCTCTGGCGGATGAAGAACTTGAGCAGACGAACGACTGAGCGCTCATCCACATCGGTGAAGTGCAGAATGGCCAGCTCCAGCAGTTCGTACTGGCGGTGCTTCATCAGCACCGGCAGAAGCGACGGCACAGCACGAGCCGAGATACGCTTGGACGAGATGAGCGTCTTGAGCGGCTCCCAGGGCGTGAGCTCGGCAGCCGAGTCCACGCAGCGCTTCGTCACCGACAGGATGAATCGGTAGCTGAGCTCAGCGCCAGCCTTGCGCAGCTTCTTGGTGGCTTCGTTGAACTTCTTAGTGAACTGCGCGTGCGTGCGCGTGGCGACGGCATCAGTGAGCTCGGCGATCAGCTGCTGCTCGGTCGCGTCGTCGCTGCAAACCTTCTGCGTCCAGCTTTCACTGTCGATTTCATCCGCGGCCACAACGTTGACCCATTCAGTCGACGCGTTGGGCTGCGCGGGCGTGGTAATCGCCAACGTGGTCTTGTCCTTGGCCGCGGCGCCTAGAACGCTTGCAAGCGTGGACGACTTGGACTTGACCTTGATGAGGAACACCGCACGTTCGTACGCAACGGCCACGACTTCACCTAGCACCGGACTCACAACACCCACGAGCTTACCGGGCTTGCTGAGATCGACGCTGGCGTCGTCCGAAGTCAAATCCACGCTCGTGGAGGCCACCTGCACGCCAAACTTGGTATCCCAGCCAGTCAGTGCCTGCGGGGTCGAAGCGTTGGCCACAACCAGGTTGCACACATTGCCGATCGCAGTGGCCTTGAACACCGACGAAGGCGACGCAGCCTTAGCAGCAAGCTTGCGCTTCTTGTTGCCTCCGGGCGAGGCCGCAGGAGTCGAAGGAGCCGAGCCGAACGAAGACTTCTGCTGCGTCGAGACGTACTCGAGCGTCTTAGTCACGGCGTCGTGCTCGAGCGTGACGATCTGCCACTCGCCCGTGGACCACACGATCGAGTAGGAAAAATTTTCGCCGTGGAACGCGCCAGACGTGATGGTCGCTTCGCTGTTGGCGTTCGCCACGGGCACGCGGACCTGCAGCGTGCACGAGAGCGGCTGGCCGTCCTGACGGCCAGGTGCACTGCTGATCTGATACACTTCCAGCTCGTAGCTCTTGTCCTTGGACTGCAGCAGCATGGAGAGGAAGAGCGAGCCCTTCGTGGCGCCGCCCTGGTTGTTGGCCAGCGAGGCCCAGACCACGGTCGTCTTGTCCGCTTCGTCCCGCTCATCGACACTGGCGGCCAGCTGCGTCTGCTTGCTGTCCAGCACCTGGACCAGATCCGCATTGTAGCCGGCAAAAGAGCCATCGGCGTGCAGCACCACGACCTCACGCGCCAGCTTCGGGTGCACGAACAGGCTGTGCACATCGCTGGTGTCGCTGTTGCTCAACGGCGTGCTCTTCCACTTGGCCACTTCCAGATCGGTGTTGGACCAGCTCACGAGGCTCTCGCGCGCGGCGTTCTTGCCACTGCCGCCACCGCGCACACCAAAGAGCACCTGGGACTGCGGGTTGCGCACCGCGGGCACACGCAGCGCCAGTTGGCTACCGGCTTTGAACGTCCAGTGGTTGACGCACTTGCGCGCCGCACTGCTGGAGAACTCAAGCACCTCGTCGCGCGTGGTGATGAGCACGAGCTTGCTGCCATCCTTGACGGGCGCCACGGACACGCCCAGCAGCGCGTCCTTGGCGCGGCCGGCCCACACAGCGATCGACGGCTCGAAGTCCATGGTCTCTTGTTGTATGGAGAGGAGTCAAAGACGCCGTTTGAGACCAACCAACGGCTGGAGTGCGCTTTTCAGCCACTCAGCGTGAGTTCCTTTATTTTCAGCCAATCAAATCGGTTTGGAAAGATGATCCGCTTAAGTACGCAATCTTCAACCGCCGCCTTCTGCGTTTCAGCGCATGGAGAGAGCGACTGAGCGAGTGGGTCGGCAGTGGAGCAGGCGGCTCTCTTGCGCTGTCCATGGCGGCCGAACACGAGCCGATGGCGCGCTCGCTCACGGGCACGACGCTGGAGGATGGAGGCGGGGTCTTCCTCACGGAAGCGCGCATTCGAAAGTGGGTCGCGTGCGCCTGCAATCGCGATTGGTAATGGAGGTTCACGGGGTTCCTTTGTTTGCTTGCCTTGTAGCTCCAAGTTTGCGTCGCGTGAGATGAGCGAGATGGAGCCCGTGGTCTCGGGTGTCTCGCAGATGTCGCAGTCGACGCTACTGCTGAAGAAGCGCAAGGAAATGCGCGAGATCGACGACGCGCTGGAGTTCATGAAGGAGGAGTTCCTGCAGCGCATGGAGGCCTGCGACGCGCGGCAGATGGAGCTAGACCGGAAGCAGGCTGAGATGAAGGAGCAGGTGACGCGCTTTGAGAAGTTCATAAAGGAGAACGACTCGAAGCGCACGCGGGCCGAGGTCAAGGCCAAGGCCGAGCACCGGTTCACCGAAGGCAACGAGCAACGACGCAAGCAACTGCTGCAGCAATTGGACAAAGACCTGAAGGACCGCGACGCACTGGAGCGGAAACGAGCGCAGTTGCTCAAGTACCGGCAGTATCTGGAAGCCACGGTCGAGGCGTCGGACGGCGAGTACGAAGAGATCGGCGATATTCTCAACCGGCACGCGACGCTGCTGGATACGAACAACGACCTCAAGGCCCAAGTGCGATCGGCAGAGATCGAGGTATGACCCCCTACTGCACAGGAGTGATGCCTCTATGCTGGTCCATGACTTGGTTTGACCTTGAGTAGACGGACCAACTGCGGCAAACCATTCGCACGGTCAAGAACGAGCTGCAGAATCTCGTGCTCGTACAAAACAGCAATATCCACAGGTAAGACAAGCGGTACAACAGCCTCCCTACCAAGAGCTAGTATTGATGTATTGTGCTCAGCTATCAGCAGCACCTTGAAGGGCTACACACGGACGCCATGAAGCTGGATCTGGATCGGCAGCGCAATGATCGCATTTCGAATGACCGCAGTCGCGAGTCCGGGCAGATCATCATGACTGTCACGAATCTGTACAACCGCTGCCGCGTCAGTCTCGGGGACAAGCTGCCGGTACTGAGAGAGCAGGACATGGACGTGGCTGACTACATCCAGGGCTTACTGCAGGTCGTAGCGTCGCGCATCGTCGACCTCGACTACATTGTGTCTAGCTACAAAGCCTCGCAGGTGAGAAAGAGAGTTTATCCAACACCATAGCAAGCTGGTTCACAATTTCATTCGAATATACCCAGGCGAGTAGCAAGAATGATGGAACACAAGCGATGCGGCCAGGCGCCAAAGCTGCAGCAGGTGCATCGATGGGCTTGAATGCAAGCGTCAAATTGCCTCCGCTATCCTGAAGCTCAGAAGCGAAACATATCTATAAACTCAGTGCTACCTTATTATCGCGCAAGTCTGTCAATATTTAATCTGTCGCTTGAAGAAAAGCACTTTCAGCTGGCCTGTTAGATGGCACACAAAGTCGCAGATACTATACAGATACCAAGTTTGTTCATGCTTTTGATGCATTGTGCATTTTGCAGGCCTGGCACTTGGTAGGAAGAATTCCAGCTGTATAGCATCACGCTATGCATTCGATGGCAATTGAAAGAAGTCTACACCAAAGCCTAAACTGAGCTTCAAGCATAGAATCGTTGCGCAACATCTTGTTGTGGTCTTCCCCCGATATATTCGCGATCGCATATAATTGACCTCATTGCAGTTCTCGTTCATCGCGATTAATACCATATCCTCGCAAAATGGACACTTGGTTGAGCAAAGTCATTCTTCTTGGTGTGAAATACAAGTCGATGGCGATTGAGCTTTCCCATTAGCTCAGCTATCCCTGCGTTTCACGTATCTGGTGGATGAAGAGCCATCGTCCTTGTTCATTGAAGTAATGGTGGCACGCGCATAGGCTTCTTCCTCGTCGTGTATAATGGATTTCGTAACTTTCGAGTTGTTTGATACTATCTCCGGAAATGCTAGCTGACGAGTGAGAGCGACGTATGTCGTCAGGCAAGCAAACACACTACTGCGAAGGAAGATGTCGCTCACATGAATGATGATCACGAATCTCTACATCCATCAGATGCGTGAAATGATTGGCTTCAACTCAACGCTGACGATGCTTCCGAGTCTGTTCATAATGAAGTCGTTGAGCCTCATTGCCGCACTTGTTGATTGCGAACCCTCAATATAATAGCGTAGAAGCTGGAATCCCATGATACTGGCGGATCATCGTAAACAAGTCGGCCACATACTAGTGACCTACCAGCAACCCAACCACGGATCTTCAATGGGAGCAAGAGTCAGCATATGATCCTCAGTCACGCATCTGGTCAGTGCATTCCATTGGAACATCAGACTCAGCGACATGGACACGGCTGAGAGGCACCCCCCAGAAAGACACGCACAATGAGCTGTCGACCTTGATTTGCATCCTGTCCAGCTCTCTACACGAACGCGTGACGCGATCGCACGCGTCTGTCCTGTCCGGTGGAAATAGAAAAAAAGATCGCATGGGCTTTGTCCTACTGGCTCTGGCTCTTGCTTTTGCATGCAAGCAGAGTCAAGGCGCGCAGCCAGGATCCACACGCATCATGACCACCATCGGCAATGAGCGCATGTGCTCGCTGGATGACAAAGCATTGCGGTGGACAAATCTATAAGGCCACCCCAGAGCCACGCACACCACCCTAAAGCTTGCGACGTCCGGTGCGCTTTTGGCACCAGCTGGCGTAAAACGTTGAAGTGAAGTGGGTGACGTTTAAAACACTTGTACAAAACCACCCTCGAGGTTTTTCATAAGGTTTAATCAGTCCCTTTCGCTCGGGTTTTCGCATGTGAAGAGACCTCAGCTGATGTCATACAGTACACAAGGGCAGAAAAACCTACATGATATTTCCCCTGAGGTTTTTCCCTCTTTGATCCTGCCTAAAACGCAACGAGGGGAGAGAGAGAGGATTGCATTTGGTTTGAGGGGCGGACCACATTCCAAGCTCTTTGGTTCGACACATCCTTCCGCGTGTGTGTACACCAGCAGCAAAGCTTGCAACAGCAGCCCACAGAGCCACCTCAAAAGCCAGCCAGCCAGTCTCCCTATCCGAGACACCTCTGTGGCTTCTTGAGCAGAGAGCCTTCCACCCAGCAACCGCCAAGAGAACGAACGCGTGGCGCCAGTTCCGGAAACGTCTGGATTGGGGGCAAGCACTACGTGTCGTGGGGTTATTGGTCTGAATCGATCCATCGATCCGCACTCACCCATCCATCCATCCACATCCATAGCTCTGCTATATTCCCTCACTCGCCCAGCAGTAGTGACGCCAAGAGAACCCACCAATACCTCACGAGAGCCATCTCGTCCTTTATCCCCAACGGCCTTTCAAGACTCCGCCGGTAAGAACACGTGTGTGTGTGCGTGTGTGTGGCTGGTGGTCTTATATTTACCCCACGCCGATCCCTTTTGATCCTAACCATGGTCTGTATATTTTTGGTCCACGCAGGCTCGCCCCGTCGTCTTGTCAGATCCCGATTCACTATGGACCCCATGGCGTCCATGCATCCCCATCCTTCCGCCCAGAACCGTATGGATCCGGAGTCCGCCGCCCAGGACAACAACAGCAACGACTTGACGTTTGCGCCGTATGCTCTGCCCAACGGCTCGGTCTTTTCGGAGTTCCTGGCGCCGCCGCCGCCGCCCAGACCGGACGCGGGTATTAATAGTCTCCTGCCGCCAGCCATGAACATCGGCGTCAACAGCAGCAATGCCGGGCCGGCCCCGCCCGCGCCCAGCGGAGGCGGTGGCGACTTTGACGTCATGGCCCAGCTGGCCTCACAATACTATTCGGTCAGTCGCAGTCGGTCGTTCTCGGCCCCCGTGATCCACCCGAGCGCTCTCGGCTCGGCCTGGCAGTTCTCGGACGACTCGCAAGCACCCCCGCCCGTGCCTCTCGTGGTGCGCCCCAGCCCCGTGCTCAACATGATGAACCCCTCGCATGAGAACGCCGCCGGCGCCATCGGCTCGGCCGTGTCGTCGTCCGCGCAGACTCCGTCGCTGCTGAGCGATCTGCAAGGCTTGCAGTTGCACGCGGGCAGTGGCGCTGAACCCGAGAACGAGCCGCTGGACGGAGGCGAGCGATCCAAGTCGGCGGATGTCACGCCCTCGGGCCCGCTGCCTGCCACATTCCTGCGCACGATCTGCGACCAGCTGGAGTACTACTTCTGCGACGAGAACCTGCTCGGCGATCTCTTCCTGCTCAAGAACATGAACATGGACGGCTATGGTGCGTACTCGTAGCGGCCTGCGATATGAAGATGGCGATGATGGCTAACTCGTTTGTGTGCGTGTCTGCAGTGAAACTGGATCTGCTGGCGTCCTTTGGCCGCGTCAAGAAGCTCACGACCGATCCGGACCAGATCAAGAAGGCGCTGGAGCTGTCCACCAAGCTGCTGCTGAACGAAGACGAATCGATGGTCTGCCGCAAGGAGCAGCTGCCGCCTGATCAGACCTACCACGGCAAGCTGGCGCGTACGGCCATTGCGTACAATCTGCCGGAAGATGCCTCGGTCGCATCGCTGCGCGAGACCTTTGAGACCTGCGGCCAGATCTCGTACCTGCGCTTCCTCAAGAAGAACACAACCACGGGCCGCAACGCCGTGCTCAAGCCGCCCATCGCGGCCGGTGAGACGTACGCCATCATTGAGTTCACAGACGATGAAATGACCAAGCACGCCGTGCTGACGCTGTCAGATCAGTACAACTTCCGCTCGGGCATGCAGGTTGTGCTCTTTGATGGCACCAATTGCGAGAAGCTCAAGCAGAAGATGTTTCCCGTGGAGCTCGGAGGTGACCGCCGTCGTGCCAAGTCGGCCTCGGCTGTCACGCGCCCTGTGCACGTGGAAGCCGTCGGAGAAGGGCTCGATGACTTGCGTGAAGGCAAGGTGAACACGGGCACAGTGTATTCGATCCGCGGTGCTGGCGGTCTGATCACGCCCACGCGCCAGGACTCGGCCTGCATCTCGTTCCGCCTGATCCCGGACGAAGACGGCAACATCGACATCAAGCAGGGCGACTACGTGTCGTTCACGGTCGGCAAGAACAAGAAGAGCGGTCGCAAGTACGCCAGCAAAGTCAAGCTGGAGTTCCGCCCACCGACCAGTCTGACCGCAATGGACGCCAACAACAACGCTTCGGGCAGCAACGGCGGCGGCCAGAAGGACTACTTTGCGCCCTCGCCCAGTCGCTGGGAAAGCGGCCGCAACCGTGCGGCCACGGTCACGGGGGCAGCCCCTGCGCAGCCTGCGTTCCGATCGCGGTCCTCGTCCTCGGGCACACGCCCCAAGCTGAATCTCTCGTCGCCGCGACTGAGCAGCTCCCCGCCCAACAACAATTTCTCCATGGCCGCGGCCGGCAGCTTGAGCTCGGCTCTGGCTGGAAGCAGCAACCCGCTGTACCGCCAGGCTCTCGGCCCCGACGGCACGCGCGGCTTTGGCTTTCGCCGCACGGGCGAGATCGAGCTGGTGCCTAGTACCCGCAAGCTGTCGGCCCCCACGGAGCGTCGACGCTCGCACTCGTCGGGCGGCATGTATTAAAACGCCGCTCGCTGGATGAAGCCGAAGAACTCTCTGGCTGTGGAGAGACGGAAGCTGGAGCCCCAAGAGAATAATAAGCAGACACTAACGCATTGAACAGCGTGGACCAGCGAGCAAGAAGCCTCCGCCCCAAAGAAGACCCACAGACGAGCAGATCCCCCACATGCGCCGGGGCATCTTGCGCCACTTGGCCGCGCCATTATGAAACCTTAATAAACTACCCATGCCACATAGTTTTGCTCTGTTTTACGGTCTTTTATTATGAGTACCCACCGATCTTTTCCCCTGTGATCTTGCAACTGCTTGGTTGAAGTCAAGTCACCGCAACGGCATTCGTCTCGCGATAAGTTGCTACATGAGAGTACGGACTTGTTAAAATATAGGTGTTTTAGCAATATCCGGGCGCCAAGTATTACCGCAAGCCAAAAAAACGAGCCGCTCCCCCCCTTCCAACAAACAGCACCAAACAAAAAACGCCACAAGCAACCAGAGGCCGAGCCGAGCCCTGCGGACGCACGAAGAGACCCACCGGTACGCTCGCCCGCTCTGCCTGCGCTTTGGCCCCTGCGCGCGCTCTCAGTCCATGGCGCATTGCGCGCCTCTATGCCCTGCGGATGGCTCACGCCGGTGGTTTTTTTGCTGCTCAGACGTGCGAGTCCGAAAGATCTTTTTACTAAACTGCCTTTGAGAAGAACCCCAAGCGAGCAGCATGGCCCACAACGGACGACGAGCAGCAGCACCCACGGCGGCGCCACCGGCCCCGGCGGCCGCAGCCGCATCCACAGATAGCGAGGACTGGAAACTGAATTTGAAGCGCCCCGAGCGCGATACGCGCGTGCAGACCGAGGACGTCACGAACGTCAAGGGCAATGAGTTTGAAGATTATTTTTTAAAGCGCGAGCTGCTGATGGGCATTTTTGAGAAGGGCTTCGAGCGCCCGTCGCCCATCCAGGAAGAGGCCGTGCCCATTATCCTCGCCGGGCGCAATGTGATGGCGCGCGCCAAGAACGGCACGGGCAAGACGGCGGCGTTTATTATTCCGTGCCTGGAGAAGTGCGACATTGAGAAGAAGCACATCCAGTCGCTGATCCTCGTGCCTACGCGTGAGTTGGCGCTGCAGACCTCGGCCATTGTCAAGGAGATCGGCAAGCACATGGGCGTGGAGTGCATGGTCACAACCGGCGGCACCTCGCTCAAGGACGATATTATGCGGTTATACAACACAGTGCATATCCTGGTGGGCACGCCCGGCCGTGTGATGGATTTGGCCAACAAGGGCGTGGCCGACCTGAGCAAGTGTTCCACGGTGATCATGGACGAAGCCGACAAGCTGCTCTCGCCCGAATTCCAGCCGCTGCTGGAGCAATTGCTCAATTACACGGCCAAGAAGCGCCAGATCTGCCTGTTCTCGGCCACGTTCCCGGTCACGGTCAAGGCGTTCAAGGACAAGTTCATTGAGAACCCGTACGAAATCAACCTCATGGACGAACTGACGCTTAAGGGTGTCTCCCAGTTCTACGCTTTCTTGGAAGAACGGCAAAAGGTCCACTGCCTCAACACGCTCTTCTCCAAGGTACGTTCTGATATCCCATGGCGCTCTGTCGTTTGTCTTTGTGGCCAAGTGTGCTCATTGGAATTCGCTTTGTTGTTGTTGTTGTTGTTGTAGTTGGATATCAACCAGTCGATCATTTTCTGCAATTCCGTCAACCGAGTGGAGCTCCTGGCCAAAAAGGTCACGGAGTTGGGCTACTCGTGCTTCTACATCCATGCCAAGATGAACCAGGCGCATCGGAACCGCGTGTTTCACGAGTTCCGCAACGGCGCGACCCGTCATTTGGTGTGCTCAGATCTGTTCACGCGCGGTATCGACATCCAGACGGTGAACGTGGTGATCAACTTTGACTTCCCCAAGAACTCGGAAACGTACTTGCATCGCATCGGTCGTTCGGGTCGCTTTGGTCATCTCGGTCTGGCTATCAATATGATCACGTACGATGATCGCTTCAACCTCTACCGGATCGAGCAGGAGCTCGGCACGGAGATCCGCCCCATCCCGCCGGTCATCGAGAAGAACCTGTACTGCAAGTAAATTGGGTCCCATGACCTCCCATCGTCGATGTCGTCGTCGTTCTCTCTCGTGTGCGCATGCATTCACAGGAAGCGTCTCGGCATCAGCTGGATGGGTTCCGCCCATGGCGTGCGGAGAACGATCGTGGTCTGGATCAAAGAGAGCGAGAACGAGTGCGAGAAGAGAGATGTTGAGGATGGTGACCAGCGTGCGAACGAAAGTGGCCAATTAGCCAGCGCAGCAGAAAAAGAAGAGCCAGCGAGTGAACGATGCTGTCAAAGCTGTTGACCGGTTGACACTGCAGTCAGAAGAGAGAACAGGATGCCAAAGCCATCCTTAAAAAATGAGTAGAAGACAGTCGGGTTTCTGGCTGCTTTCACCAAAGTTTGTGCAGTATCTTGAGTGGTCTCATCAGTTTACGCCACTCAATCGACACAGGCCCTGGCACAGCAGGTGTGTGTTTGTGTTGACGCGGCAGAAGGCCTGACTGACTGATGACGCCGTGCGTAGACATTGCACATGCCGTTGTGGCAGCAGTGAACTTGCGTGAGGATTGGACGCACAAGACAGTGGGCGTCTTCATCGGTTTTGGTGGGTGAGACGCCATCAGCTGATCTTTCTGTTCTTTTATTCTCTTTTGTCGCACCCCCTGAGAGACTTTTTTCTTCTGAGAAAAAATACACAGTCATCCTTGGATGTCTTCTTGACGGTACCGTAGAGCTGAAGAACCTTCGTGACCCATCCCAGTCACGCTTTTGATCAGCACGGTACAGTGACTGATCCGCGTCAATACGCTGGCTGCCCACGGTACCATTCCACTCCACTCGTGCATTTCTCAGCGAAAGGGGAGCGTAATCCACTATGGTTGCCACCAACGGTTGGCTTATGCCCCGAGAGCAATCCACCGTTGACCCGCGGGAGCTGGAGAAAGGGCTTCTATATTTTGGTTCATTTGTGGCGTTGGAATGCCACAATCTTCAAAGGGGCCGGGTGATTGCGCCCCGCAACCTACATTACTCCATCCCATTGAGGCCAGTGAACCTGGGCGCAAACTCACACGAGCCACAATCTTAAGCTCGGAAGGAAAACTGAGAACTCAGAAACTCGTTGGATTATAGAGGCCGCAATATTTTAATTAAAATATTCATAAATACTGTAGGTGGTGGTGGCGGCGGAGGGATTCTGGATATGCTTGCGTTTCAGCTTTGTCCGGGGCTTCTAATATACTTGGGACGTTGGGGGCGTCCATGGCGTGCGGCCGTGCGGTGACTGACTTAAATATTGAACTCCACTTCAGCGAAGACGCGTCGGCGGGAGGGGACCGGCGGCAGCTTAAGATCCACCTTGCGAATGGGCGGGATCGTGAAATTGTCCATCATGCTCATCTTGCGAGCCTTGATCGACCGATCGTAGTCGAAGCTGTCGTTCTCGTTGGCCGTGGGGCACGAGTTGCGTGTGGGGAACATGGGTGGCGCGCTGCGTTTGCACGCGTCCTGGTCTTCGGGTCGCATCTCTGAGAACTGGCGCTTGCGCCATCGCGGCGAATCTGCCTTCACGTGGGCGGTGAACTCGAGGAAGTTGCGCACGAGCAGCGCAAGCTGGCGGCCGACGGGGCAGCACCCACATCGGAGGATAGTGTTCTCGACGTAGAGCGCTGCTACTCGGCGCACTAGCAGCTGAAGGAACACGTTCAGCGTGCTCATGGTTTCCTTGCCCTGTGCTCGCAGTTGCTGGATGATTGATCGAAATGCGTAGTGGTCGACAAAGCTGACCAGCCACTTGGCCAACAAGCTATCGCTCTGCTTCTCGTTAACTGTCTTCTTCTTGAGCTCGGCCACGACGTCTTCAAGCGTCTGCCAGATGGCCTCGAACTCGTGCAGTGACTTGTACACGAAATACGCACTGTGCTCGGCTGGCGTGACCTTGACGGCGAATCTCTCGTCCTTGCCGCCAATGCAGGACGTTACGGTTGCGACCACGCCTCGCATGTTGCTGTGAGCTGTCGCTGGAGGAGGATAGAGCGCTATGGTGGGCTGCTGGTGCCTATTGGTGGAGGTCGTCGCTTGCTGCTGCTGCTGTGTGTGTGGGCTTTATGCGTTGGCCACCAAGTGTGGAGTGATGGTCGCACTCGGACGGAGCAAAATTCTGACTGAGCAGCATCAGATGGCCGCACCACGCGCCGCGAGCGTCCGGTTGATTGGTTTTGGGTGTAGGGCTAACCCCTCCCCCCTCCTTCGGCATTGACCCTGCGCAAAGAAAGGCTGACCGCACTTTTGTGGGCGGAAAGGGAGGAAGGTGCGAGGTTAGGGTTGCAACTGACTCAACCAACCAAGATGCACCATTTCAATCCTTGGCGTTTTGAAAACTATACGTTTATAGTAAATATGCTTGTACAGTACGAGTTGACTGGATTATTTGCCAGCGATAAAGGATAGTTGGGTTGTTGATGAGAAGTCAGATCTGGAGTCTACGGCATAAGTCTACCAGAGATTTTGAGGTTGAAGAAGAAGCTTGTCCACGTCCTCTGTGTCTTTGGATGGTGTGCATGAAGCTTTGCCAGCAATTACCGTACATCGTGACTGTACATTCATGAAGGAAAGCGTCAGCAGAGGACTGGAGACCCCTATCCTCTGCGTGATTGTCCAAAAATGTGATGTGATGGCAGAGTGATACGGGTTAGGGGATGAGGACCCGCTTCGACCCAGTCCTGAACAAAGCTTTGGCGGAGGATGCGACAAATCCTACGTTCTCGACTGCGTTGTGGGTTGAAATGACTTGCTGTTTGTATGTCTGATCCCTACGCCTCCCATGTCGGCTGCACATGGGCAACTGTCAAGTTTCCTGCAGTGACTGAGGGGGGAACACAGAAAAACCTCGCTCGCTCGCTCGGGGTTATCCAAGCAGTCAGAAAAATCAGACCGGAATGTGGCAAGAAGGAATCCACCAACATTTCCATCGGATTCATCATCGCCATCGCGCATGACTGATACGACTGTGATCGATCGCGCGTCGTCCATAGAGGTCTCGTAACTGTCAGCAGCATCGACATTCGCGAGAGGGACAGACAAGAAGGTTGCGACCCTCGAAAAGAGTCACCTTGATCCATCAGGTCGCATATTGGAGCTTTGGTACAGTATGGAGTTGTCGCTGGCTGCTATTTTGTGGGCTGGTTTATTCAGTGTACAAATACACCCAAAATTCACCCAGCAATTTGTATAGTTGGTCGGCCTCTTCTCTGCCGAAATAAGCTAGGAGGATCCATACCTCTTGGCGCCGCAACTTTTGCTGCAAGATGGAGGAAATTTACATCTTTCTGGGCAGCACGTAAGGTCGCCACCTGGTCCAGTCGTCACCCAGGATGCGTGGCTGCCGTCACTTTTCCCCCGACTCATGCGTCAGATGCTGGAAAAAGTGTAAGCAATCTCATGAAGCCGCCCTGCTTTAGCGGCAGAGGTGGGGGTGGTTAGCAGACTGACCATCTGACTGAGCCATTGCGATCCTTTCAGCTGAGTTGCGCTGTACCTACAGCCATCCGGCCAAGAAACTCAGCAAACAAAAGCAAATCTGTCACAGACGCCGAGGCTCTTGGGATAAGACCAGGATGGAGCAGTCTGTAAAAACCTACATCTGAACGCAAGGGTTCAGTCGGGAGGACGAGCCTTTACCAGCGGGAATCGCTGGATACTGGGCAGAGCATCTGGACCTGAACTGCCGACTACACTAATTTTTAATGTCGGGGAAAGCCTATGAGGGGTTGATCCAGTTGGTGGTACGCCGCTGGGCCGAAAGGATACATACCTGATTCCAGGTCATCATGTTGCAGATAGAGAGAGCTGGTGCATAAGCGCGATCGATCGTGCGTGTTGTGTCTTCGCACCGATTGCAAGCTTGGTGTTCCCTTGGTGACATCATTGATTGTTCAATCTACGACCCAATCTTTCGGATTTGACACTCGAGCTGATCCCATCCCATTCCCGATCGTACGCGAGGTGCAATGGGGTCTCGGAGCTCATTTTGTGCCCAACGTCAGCCAAACAGCCGGCGCCGACGGCCGCCTTTTGAAGATTCGAAACAATCCTCCATGACCGTGTCTGCCACTCTGCCCTGTGTGCCGTCCAGATTGTGCAGTGCATACAGTATTGCCGATGGCGTGTGTGTACCAAGCCACAAGGTGGATGTTGACAACTGCAACGTAGCTACGGAGTTGGCTTGCTGTCCATGAAAACGACTGCACTGCACACGACACCCAAAGCTCCAGTGCAGCGCATAGCGCAGAGCCTGGCCGACCACCCACACACCCTCTTCTCCTTGACTTGACCGAGCGCCGGATGATTTGGAGCCAGCACCACCGACTGACTGCAAGCTGGCCGGCCACGCGTGATCGGAAATGCAGTTTGTGTGCACGGCTCTGAACAGAGTGGGACAGGAACCAGTCACAAAAAGGCAAGTGTCGAACTTCGTGCAGTGACAGCCCCCTTTAGATCATATAGCCTTTCATATTTGATAAAACAGTTTTTGCATCAGATTGCGAAGGGCAAGCGCAATCAAAGTACAGTAACATGAATCTCCAGCATGAACGGCTTCTCTGTCTGCAGTGCAAGCTTCCAGTGCGGTAAACTATCACGGAGAGCAATCGTTGTCGACTCGAGCCATGATGCCATGAGAAATCCAGTGGAGCGTCGATCGCAGGTTGCAATCCAAAAGTGCATACCTGTGACAATTGATAATGTATATACTGGAAGCAATCACGTGCGATTGCGCCCCCGTGATGACTCGGTCGATCGAGCATCTGCTCACCACACGAGCAGGCGCCCCCCCCCCTCCCCTGGGGTCATCAAGATCTGACCCGGCTTCCCATTTTTCTCAGTTCTTCCTGCTCATCAGCACCGTGCCGATCGCGTCAGTGGCCTTAGTGTCAGTCAGACACCATAGATCGAGGGAGTCCAACGAGATGGATGAACCCAGTCGGAATGAGAATGCGGATGGCCAGCCGGCCAGCGCGCTCACCCAAGACAGCCGATATACTTTATCAGTGATTGCATCCTATCGCCTGATTAGATGAGTGTGGGCCATCCCCTTGGACCATCTGAGACACTCGCAACAACTTCAACAGTCCCCTCAAGAGCCAGATCCATCCCAGACCGTAACCCACCAAGCCGGAGCGTAGCCTGTGTACCCCTTTTGGATCGTGGTGGAAACCAAATGCGCTCATGAGCTCATGCATGATGCGGATGCCGAACGGCCAACTAAATATAGTGCGGAATCGATGAAGACCGAGGGTATCTATCTATATCCGCGCATCGCTGGATGGAGAGCTATTCTGTCTTCCCGGCTGTGTAGCCTGCAGTCCTCTGTCTATGAAGGCTCGTGCGTAGTGACGGCCAAGACGCAGCACGTTCCATGACTGACGGTCGGAGCGCTTCCGAACGATTCATCTCTTTGGCTTCGACGTCCACGTCCTCGCTGCTACTCGACGGCGACGAAGAGAGCGAGTGCCGACCCATGTCGAGCCACGCACGCATCGAAGGAGCGATCGAGACGACGCCACGCCGCCGCAAGAAGATCGGCGGGGGAAGCTTCCTGCCACAACTGAACCATGCTCGCGCATTCGCCATGGGGCAGAAGCAAGAGCAGGCGAACGATACGGATACTGACGACTTCAAGAAGGCCATGTGGGCTGGCCAGGCCAACATCCTTGTCACCGTACGGCTACGTCCTCTGTTGCAGCACGACCGTGATCAAGAATCGATCGTCAAGATCTTGGACCACAACGTGGTCGTCGTGTTGGACCAGCCGACTTCAAGCAGCGGTCATGCGACCGCGCAGCCCAAGCGCACGACCGGCGGTACAATGCGAGGTCTTCGTCTGCCCGGCGCCACGTCGCGACGATCGCGTGAAAAGCGGTACGCGTTCGACTACGTGTTCGCGCCAGCCGACGGCCAGCAAAAGGTGTATTCCCACACGACCAAGTTCCTCATCCATGGCGTGCTCAATGGATTCAACGCCACCGTGTTTGCGTACGGCTGCACGGGCGCCGGGAAGACGTACACGATGCTCGGCACAAAGACCGAGCCAGGCATTATGGCACTCACACTCGATGATCTCTTCCACAATATCGAGCGCATCCACGCCGACCCTGAAGCTATGGTGACGTACAAAGTGACCGTGTCGTTTTTGGAGGTGTACAATGAAAATATCCGGGACCTGCTGATTGTGGGTTCCGGAATGGCTGGATTTGCAGGCTCCTCGAATGTAAATGGTGGGCAGAGCGAGTATCTAGACTTGCGTGAAGACCCGATCCGAGGGCCGATCGTTGCAGGAATATCTGAAATTGAAGCCGGAAATGCAAAAGAAGTGATGAAATTGCTTCGCAAGGGCAATAAACGGCGATCTCAAGAAGCCACAGCCGCCAATTCTGTCTCATCGCGATCTCACGCCGTTCTGCAAGTTCTGGTCGAGCAGCATGATAAAGTCGTTCGCACAGCTCGTGAAGATCATATGGAAAACGGTATGATTGTCGCAAGCGTTGTGAAAATAGGCAAGCTATCGTTGGTGGATCTAGCTGGAAGTGAACGCGCAGCAGTCACACAAAACCGCGGACAACGGCTGCTGGAAGGAGCGAACATCAACCGCTCTCTGTTAGCACTGGGAAATTGTATCAACGCGCTCGGAGAAAAAGCAGCTGGATCGTCTTCGTCCTCAGCATCGACATCATTTGTTCCATATCGCGACAGCAAACTGACTCGACTCTTGAAAGATTCACTCGGTGGGAATTGCCGCACCGTCATGATCGCGAACATCAGCCAAGCATGTGCAAGCTTTGAAGAAACATTGAATACCTTAAAGTATGCAAATCGAGCGAAGAACATCAAGACAAATGTGACGAGAAATGTACTGAATGTGGATCATCATATCACGGAATATGTTTCTGTGATCTCGAATCTGAAGTCCGAAATTACAACATTGAAAAATCAGCTACAACAGCAACATCTAGAGGCTCCCGAAAAGCCAAAGGCAACCGCTTGGGTCCAAGAAAATGTAAATGTTACTGATTCGACCGGTTACAATCACCCAAGCGACAACAATCACGACGATTCTGCTCCGGAAGATGAAGGGCAATGGGCACAAAGACAGGTAATTGAAGCACGTCAATACATCATGCGCTGCTTTCAAGAACGACTACAACTTCGCAAACGCTTGATTGAAATTGGTCACCAGGTAAGTGAGTGAAAAACTAAACTGCCTAGAAACATTTCACTAATGTGACTTTGACAATGTAGCTTCAACTCTGCGCAGAAGAAAAAAAATCATCTGCACAAATTCTGGATGACGAAAAGTCTGGCCTGTACAATTCAGACTTTCTAGCGGCCCAACCGGAATCTCAAACTGCGAGAGATGCAAATCAGCAAGATGCCGCCCTGCTCGCTGTTGAGTTGTCCCCAAAAGCGATAACGGATACAGCTGGGAAAATCGCGTTATTGGAGAACATGGCATCTCAATTGACAACGAGCAAAGAACGGATATTGGAGCAGCTGCATCAAAACGAAGAGCGTTTAGCAGTATTTCGTCTGGGCATTGAGCAAAACACGTTTGTCATGCGAAACGAATTCTTGCGTGAACTCATTTCAATGGAATACCGCGTTGGCGAGCTTGAAATCGAAAAAGTGGAGCTTCAATTCAGCCACGAATTGAAATCTCAGGAAATTGATCGTCTGAAATCCAAATTGAAGCCGCATGAAAGAGAAGAAGATCAGTATTTTCCGCATCACGTGCCGCAGCATCCGAATTGCGGCAGGACTGTGCATCTACCGTTGATCGAGAAAATGACGGCTTTCCTGACGCAGACAGATCAGGCAGATACTGCTAGAAGCGAAATGACACATTTGCCCGAAATTGATGTGGATCTTCAATCATATCGTGCCCAAGCTGAAATATTGGATCGAAATACGCCCACTCGAGCGCAACAATATGCAGCCCCATCGTTTGCATCGACATCGAGCGCAAGGCGACCCTGGGGTTTACACATAACAAATTCGTCCCTGCCATATATCCGTCTCAAGAAAAAAGTACAGGAAGGCATATCACCCAAAGCTTACGACAGCGTACGCCCGACGGAAAAATCTGTGTCTTCGGTGACATCAACTACGTCTCTCACAGCTCCTTACCTCAAAGTGCTCAAGCATCGGCGCAAGTCGTTGAGCAAACCCACTCCACAAAAGAGGTAGTGTTGCTGAGTAGTTATTTAACTGTTTTGAATGAAAGAGGGAAAAAGAACTAAACCAACGGTGGGATCATGATCGTACATGCACGAAGCGACGATGAGATAGCTGGTATTAATTTTAGCATTCACCGCGTGCACTAACAGATTTATTGCGCTTGCGTGAAATTGTAAGCATTGATAGATCCACTTCAGATGTCGAGGACGTACTGCAGTTCATACTTTCGGAGAGCTTTTCGCGGATGTCCTCATAGAAGCGCTTGAATTGGAAGATCTCCACCTGGCCGCGTCGGAACTCCACGAGGTAGACGCCTCGCTGCAAGAGAAAGACGCGCACCGTGCAAGTGAGCACGCCTCCGTATCGCACTTCCAATTGGTAGTGCTCCCAGTCGACGGCCACGCGTTGCGGGACGTTCTTGTATGGGTACGGCAGCGGACTGGGATTAGCTGCGAGAATGTCCTCGATCTTTGCGAGAATAATAGACGCCGGTAGTGACGTGACAAACCGTGTCGACCGAGCGACGTGGTCGTGATACGATGGCGGATTAAATGGAGAGCCCGGTGCGCTATTCGAATTCATGCCACGCCCATGTCGAGGCATTGGCGGAGACGCCATGGATGCAGATCCGGAGGAAGCCCATGGCATCGAGGTGAGCAATCGATCCTCCAAGTCGCGAGTCTGAATTGCTTCCAGCTGCATACTCTTATCAAAACGACGCAAAAACAGTTCTGGTGGAGAATTGCGCCGGAACTGATGCTGTTGTGACGAACTTGGGCAGTTAGGAGCCAGTGGCGGAGATATAAAGCGGCACGCATTGCTGCTGTTTCGATTCACGTTCGACGGCAAAGACGTTGACACAACATGTTGATCGCCAGCTGCAACAATGAAAGTGCTCGGTTGTGTAGCAAGCTGATCGAATTCCTCAAGGATTCCTTGCTCAGTGACATCTTGTAGCTGTACTTCTTGGTCAAACTGGTATGTAGCACTGGGCTGTCGCTCGCAGACTTGGTCGGCTAAAGCATCATCGGCTTTCGATTTACGTTCTTCGTGATGGTTTGCAGGCGAGTTTGGAGATGCTCGTGGAGACGCTTGAGGGGTTTGACCGCTTCGGAGCGGTGATGTTTCATCCAGGGACGGCATGTATCGTCCAACTGCATGCAGTGAAGGACGCGCGCCGCCTGGAGTCGTCTGCTGCGGGGAAGGAGGGCACCGAGAGAATCCAAGGGAGGCATGGGGAGATGATTTGCCGTGGTTGTGCGAGATCCGATTGAACGCATGTGGGGAAATAACAACGGAGCGTGTCGATGTCGAGGCAGGGCTATTGCCCCAGTGAGGCTCGAGATCCATCGTATTCGGAGGAATATTCACCATAACTCCATGCGTTGGTCGATGCGTCTGAAGCGTATGCGACGGCAGCATCGTCGAGGGAGAAACAGATTCATTCACAGGAGACAATTCGTTCTCTGGCGCACACCCAGGCGGGGCATCGTTGGCTATCGGGTTGGTCGTGGGGAGCGTCTGCTCGAGCACCCATGGATGCGTCTGGGCCTCTTCGACAGACAGTCGCATGCAGGCATCCGGATACAACAACTGCGCGACCAACGACTTGATTTCCATGGAAAAACGCGTCGGAAAGAACCAGGAAGGGAACACGCTCTCGTCAACTGGATCATCGTCACTGTACTTGGTGTAGTACGACCACTTGCGGAACTTATCGTACCGCATGCACGTCAACAGGTCTTTTCCGAATGGCAGATTGCCAGCGACCATGGCGTAGAGGATGACACCGATGGACCAGGCGTCGGCTTTGGCTCCGTCATACCCTTGGCCGGCGTCCATGAGCACCTCTGGGGCCACGTAATGCGGAGAGCCCACGATCGAGCGAAGTCGTCGGATCGATTGCACCGGACATGAACCACTGGGCGCACCCTCAGCGGCAGCCACGGGATCGGTGATCGCGAAAATGGCCGAGAGCCCAAAATCCGCGATCTTGAGTGTCGAGTACTCTTCACTGTCGGCGAGCAGCAGGTTCTCGGGCTTGAGATCACGATGACACACGCCCGAAACATGGCAGAACGCGACGCCCGAGATCAATTGGCGGAAGTAGCGGCGCGCGGTATCTTCGTCGGTGCCGCAGTCCAGCTTGATGCGGTCAAACAATTCCCCGCCACCGGCGAGTTCGAGCACCAGGAATGTCGTGCATTTGCTGTCCTGCACCAGTTCGAGCGCGTCTTCGAGGCGTAACACGTTCTCGTGTGGGTCCAGGCCGGACATATTGGCGATCTCGCGGTGGATCGAGCGGCGCGTGTGCGCGAACTTGATGAACTTCTTGGGGATCTTGGGGATCTTGAGCACCTGGTTCTTCACCTGTACCTCTTGGTGCGTGAGCGCGTCGTCCACGGTCTCTAGGCCGGTCAGGGATGCCTGCACTTCGGCGCCCCAGACCTCGATGCACTGGGGCAGCGTCAGCTCGCGGATCGCGCCAGTGCGTGGATCTTCAAAGGCCGCAATGGCCTGCTTGGTGGTTGGATGGATGAGCCACCACACGTTCCTGTGTTCAAGTCAAGCCAAAGGATAAGCAGCGCAAGCCATGCAGTGAGATGTCGATTGGCGAGAGCAACGTACTCGATGCGGATGGACGTTGGAGCAGCAGATGCCCCGCCGCCGCCAGGACGAGCTCTGTACGGTGGCTCCTGCTGCAGCAACGGATCAACGGGCTCCAGCGGCTTGCCCTTGATGGCCACAATGCAGCGCGACAGCAAGGTCGACGGAAACAGCTTATAACCGACCGGGTTTAGGATCTTGATGGCCACGTGCTAGTATCATGACGCCACGCAATCATCAGCATATTGCAGGTGCATGAGTTCATGGCGTTCGAGCCACTCTACCTGCTTGGTGCGCATGCAAAAGGCCTCATAGACGCTACACACCAGGCACACATGAGCTCAGATTACACACAGCGATCGCAAGCAGGCTCAATTGCGCCGCACGTACACGCCGGCAGCGCCGCCGCCCAAATAGCCTCCGAGCTCGTAGATCAGCTCGTCGTGGCTGTAGATGGACTGGCCGTCGTAGTGGTCCACCTTGCGGGTCTGCAGCGCGCGTCGTCGCTCGTGCATCATGTTTGCAACTAAAAGATCGGAAGGCGAGCGGAAGCTGCTGCGGATGGGCCGCGTCGCTAACTGGCCGGCAGACGGAGCGCCTTGGGATCCAGGGACTGAGTCGCTTCGGCGCCGCGCGGCTCAATGGGGCGGGCGCTGGGAATCCAATCCTGCTCTCGGCGCGCGAGGAGACAGCGCAGCGGCCGGCACGGTAGGTACCCCCTCTCTCTCGCTTGCTGGTGTGCCCTGTTGGACCATCTGGGCCAGCTCAGAAGCCGGTCGGTGGTCCAATCAAAGCCGGCGGGACGCAATTTCCACCAATCCAGAGGTATGAGGAAACGCTATTTATAGACACGCATCCGCTTCGCTTCGCCCCCAGTCTGGCGAAACGAACCGTGAACCGCCAGCGGTTGCACAATGCAGTCTGGAGGGGGGAAACGAAGCGGACGAACGAGCGGATTCTTGGCGTTGGGGTGAGTGGTGGCTGGGGGATGTCAGGCCTCCCCTGGTCCCATATGAGAAGCGCTGCTGAGTTCCACGTGGAGGTTGGTAGGTGGACGATTGGGACACGTGGGCAGCGCATCATGTTGCTGCAGCAGTTACCGGAAGACCGACCGCCACGCCACTATCACAGAGGGACGCCAAATAAGCGCCTGGCCCTCCAAGTTGAAGCTTCGTGTCTGATTTATGCACGCCATATCATGCTCAATGATGATTGGCTGAAAACATGCATCGCGCATAAGAACGCTAAATTCCACGTCTACAGTCCAAAATCCTCAACGACAGGAAAACGATGTGATGCACATAAAGTATCATATTTGACGGGTTTTACTTATTCTGAGTCGAGTTCATAACCTTCATCCACTCGACTAAAATTGCCAGCGATTGGCCAATCCCAGCGCTGATTGGTTACGGCTTAACAGTTGAGGTATCATATCTCAGAGGTCTATGCTGGTCCGAGCGTGACTGCCAACTCGCAAATCTATTCAGACGCTCGAACCATTTGCGCATTGAACGACACGGAGCAACATGAGCGAGCATCTTCTCAAGGGCGTGCAGCTCGTGAATGCCAAGGGAGAGACTAAGGACGGTGAAGAAGTCGTACAGGACAAGGCCTTCGCACTGTACTTCGGGGTACGGCCTGTCACCTCATCCTGCGTCTGATCCGTATGCGCACGCATGCTGATTGTCTTTGCCCTACGTCATGCAGGCCGAGTGGTGTCCCTACTGCCGCGACTTCCTCCCGACGCTCAATAAGGGCTACAACGAGGTGAACGAGAGCAATCCCTCGCTGGAGATCGTGTTCGTGAGCTCGGATGACTCCGAGAGCGAACAGATCGAGCACTTCAAAGAGAAGCATGGCTCCTGGTGGGCGATCCCGTACTCGAATGAGTTCCGCAACGATCTCAAGCGCAAGGTGAGCGGATGCTACGTACTATATTAGATTAGATGGAGCTGTAATTGACATTATGGCTGGGCTGCTCGATGATACTATGATAGTACAACGTAAGCGCGCGCAAGGAGCAGGCCGCTGTTGGCGTACCCAATCGCGTCGGAGGCCTGCCAAGCCTTTTGTTCGTGCAATCGAACGGCGACCTCATCGAACTGAACGGCGTGGACAAGGTCGAGAAGGAAGGCGTGGCGGCCTTTGACGCCTTCCAGAAGGCTACGACGCCGTAAGGAGCGCACGAGAGAGTTCCGGTGGAGGCAATATTCCCATTATTAACCCAAAATATATTCAATTCCTCCAAACTCACAGACATCTTGCGCCTTCCTACGCACATCACATCTTATAGTGTCTAACATAGCGTAGAGTGGACGACGGATAGATGTCGTGCACTGAATGGGAATCAATGATGCGAGAACCAAGCCATGCTTTGAGAGAAGGTTCAATTGGAGTGGTACACATACATCTATATAATTTCTCACGGGATTTGATATGCTGAGTCGAAACCGTAACCACCATCGACTCGACTAAAATTGCCAGCACTAATCCAATCTCAGCGCTGATTGGCTACAAATACTCTCTTGGCGTTATAATGTTCTAGAGGTGCTCCTCTGTTCATAACGAAACATGCTCATTGGTGCATTGAAGCGACACCAGAGCACCAGCAGCAGGATGAGCGCGCATCTTCTCAAGGGCGTGCAGCTCGTGAACGCCAAGGGCGAGACCAAGGACGGCGAGGAGGTCGTGCAGGGCAAGGTCTTCGCACTGTACTTCGCGGTGCGTCCGGTCTTCTCCTGCTGCTGTGTCTGATGCCCCGCCGAGTCTCACGCACCTCCGTTGCCCCTTAATGCAGGCCGACTGGTGTCCGGACTGCCGCGACTTCCAGCCCACGCTCAACAAGTTCTACGCGGACGTGAACAAGCGCAGCGCAGATCTGGAGATCGTGTTCGTGGGCTCGGACGACTCCGAGAGCGACCAGAACGCGCACTTTAGCAACAAGCAGGGCGCCTGGTGGGCCATCCCCTTCGCCAACGAGTTCCGCAACGATCTCAAGCGCAAGGTGAGAGGCAGATGACCAGTTGCTGTGGATGTGGATGTGCGTAGCAATCCAGCTGACGGTTATGGCTGGCTGAATGATACGATAGTACGGCGTGTGCGCCGGCAAGGAGCAGATCGCTGTGCGCGTGACCAAGCGCGTGGGAGGCATCCCGAGCCTCGTGTTCGTGCAGCCGAACGGCGAGCTCATCGACCTGGACGGCGTGGGCAAGATCGAGAAGGAGGGCGCATCGGCCTTTGACGCCTTCCAGAAGGCCTTCACGTCGTAAGGAAGATGCAGAGAGAGAGAGATGAAGCCATTCATTCGTCCATTATCAACCCACAATATACAACTCCTCCTCATGCAACTCACAGACATCATCACGCTCCTTCCTACGCACAACACGTTCTTCCATTGGGCACAGCGTGGCGTGGAGGCGGCCGCGACGCCGTGCATACAAAGTGAATCAATCATGCAGCAGCCAAGTCATCACAGCTTCTGGCCTGGCCTCTCTCAAGCCGCGACGGCCACGGCCTGCGCGTACAGCGAGTCGCCGACGGTCTCGAATGCCTCTGGGTGGAATCGCTGGTTGCGCTCGGCCGCGATCATCTCGCTATGCAGCGCGTCGCCCAGCGCGAGAAACATGTCGGTCGTGAACCCTTGCGGAAGCTCCTCGGCGAGCGAGGCCAGATCGCGCAGCACAGCCGGCGGCGCGCTCTCGACCACGTGCGCCGACTCGAAGAGCACGTTCAGGTCGTCGTCGGCGGCGGCCAGCGCGCGGGCCTCCTCGAGGGCCTGGAACACGCTGTAGAGCTGACGGAGGCGGTTCCAGGCCTGCGCAGCGTCGCGTTCCTCCGAGTGGACGCTGGAGATGTGCTTGTGCGCAGCGAACGTGAGTTTCTCGCCCTGCAGCCGCGCGAGAGGCGAGGCCTGGCCCAGCGGCCCGCGGCGGTCGTCGTCACGGCGGCCGACGTAGTAGACGTCATCGCACTCGTGCGAACGGTCGATGCTGCTGGTGGCGTCGCCATCGGGGCTCTCGTGGCCCACGGACCGCGTGGGGATCCGACGGCGCGCGCGCTGAACCACTCGACGCAGCATCGTCGTCCGCTTCTTCGCCCGCTAAGGAATTTCCTTCCTCACGATCGAAGCCGCTGGGCGCAATCCTGCCATCGTTCCAGCCAATCAGCGAGATTCCATTATATATCTCAGCCAATCATAAACAAATGATGCTGTGATTGGTCCACTCATGAAATAAAAATCCACAAGATTGAGAAGCATTCACTTCGTCCAGCAGTCTTGATCCGCTTAGGCAAGCGGACGGGCGGACGCATGTCGCCCACCATTATCTGAATAGCTCTCAATCCATCATGCCGGCCACTGAAGTGAGTCCATCGCTTCGCCGTCGTCTCTCGGACGATGCGCGGCAGCTGCTGCGCCAGGCCTTCCAGTCCAACGACGAGGACCTGGGCGCTGGGCTGCCCACCAGCCCCACTGCCAGCGTGCGGCTAAACAACGCCTCGCGGTCGCTCAAGCACAAGCCTCTGGCCGACCGACTGCAGAAGTTCCGCGGCCAGATCCGACTGGAGATCCCTGAGCTCAACTGCTTCGGTCTGTGCCTGCGCATCGCGGTCACGGGCACAGGCAGCTACCTGCTGCGGTATTCGCTGGACCGCATCGGCGCTGAGCTGTGCGTGTTCAACAAGGGCAGCAGCGGATCGCTCACTTGCTGGGTCACGCTGCAAAACGGCCGCCATGTGCAGCTGCGTACTTTCGTGACGGCCGCGTCCAGTCCGCAAGAGGAATGCCAGCAAATCAAGATCCTGATCGAGATGCTGGAGTCGCTGGATTTGGCCGATATCGTGCGGGGATGCGCAACCGCCCAGCCTGTGTCTCCCGCCAGCACTATCCATGGAGCTGCAATGGAAGGCCTGCATGGCCCTGCCGCGTCCTTGGACGTGTACCTAGCGCGCAGCGTCAAGAACTCGTACGTGCTCGTGTTCGACCAGACCACGGGGCTGCCGCTCAAGGTCACACAGAGCTCGATTGACCCGAGCCAGGCGCCGCAGATCCAGGCGCTCGATCTGTTCGTGGACGAGTACGTGCGCTACGAGAGCGGCAACATCGACATCCCACAGGGCATCAAGTCGGACGTGGACCTGATGATCGACGCGGCCATGACGTGCTTCTCGCAGTGGTCCTACGACGCGCAGCAGCAGGTCATGATGATTTTCGATGCCATCGACAAGGACGGCGACGGGTTCATCTCCAGCGCTGATGTCTACCAGCAGCTGCTGGCCGTGGAGCACGCGCCCACGCATGCGGCCAACGTGGTGCTGGAGATGTCCAGGATCCTGTGCGACGCCGCTGACCCGACCGAGGAGTTCGGCTTCTACAAGTTCTGCGGCTTCTGGATCACCATGCTCTCGGACCACTTCCGCGTGACCGACCCAGCGAACGAGACGACCGTGCTCTCGGCCGTGCATCGCCTGTTCCTTGGCGCTTGATGCGCTCATATGTGGAACCAATATCGTTAGTCATGATGGGATAGTATCCAAAGTGTAATAATTTAATGTAATACCAACAAACTAGATTTGCTGTCGCTATACTACTTTTAGTACATAGACCATGACGCGTAACGTCAACTACATTCCGATTTCATTAGTCAATTGTTTACTGAGCAAAACGAATATGCGCTTGGTTAGTAGGGCATTCTCTGCTCCATCAAGCCTTGGCGTCGAGCGTCGGGTAGTCCGTGTAGCCACGCTCGCCCGTGAGGTAGTACGTGTCTCGATCAGCCTCCGCGATCGGCGCATCGGGCAGTCGCAGCCTAGCCACGAGGTCCGGATTGGCAATGAACGCTCGTCCAAAGGCCACAGCGTCAGCATGGCCCTGGTTCACGACTTGGTGAGCGCTGGCGCGGTCGTAGCCGGATGCGGTGATCACCACACCCTTGTACAGCTGGCGGAAGTAGGCAGTGGCGCCGCCATCAGGCACGATCGGCCCGGCCTGGCCGCCTCGAGGCTCCACGAGGTGCATGTAGGCCAGAGCGTAGTCGTTGAGCTTGTTGACCACGTAACCGTACGTGGGCAGCGGGTTGGAGTCCAGACATCCGTAGGTGATGCAGCACGGGGACAGCCGGATGCCCACCTTGCTCGAGTCCACCGCGGACGTGATGGCGTCAAGTGCCTGGAACAGGAACCGAGCGCGGTTCTCGATGCTGCCGCCGTACGAATCCGTGCGCGTGTTGACGCCGTCGCACAGGAACTGCTCCGGGAGGTAGCCGTTGGCGGCGTGCAGCTCCACGCCGTCAAAGCCTGCTTGGATGGCGTGCAGCGCGGCCTTGCGATAGTCGTTGATGATCGGCGGGATCTCGTCCAGCTCCAGCGCGCGTGGGGTCACGTACACCTGTCGACCTTCTCTCGTGATGGCCGACTGCCGGATCGTGAACGGCGTGGCGCTGGACGACACGGCCAGCTGGCCGTCGGGCTGGTTCATGGGGTGGCCCACGCGGCCCGTGTGCCAGAGCTGCATGAAGATTTTGCCGCCCTTGTCGTGCACAGCCTTGGTCACGTGGGTCCACGCCTGCAGCTGCTGCTCGTTGTAGATGCCCGGCGCGCCAAAGTAGCCTCTGGCTGTGGGGCTGATATTGGTCGCTTCTGTGATGAGGAGACCGCCGGGCGTCGCGCGCTGCGCGTAGTACGTAGCCGCGTAGGCCGGGGGCACGCCCTCCTCCCCGGAGCGCAGGCGCGTGAGCGGACACATAACCACGCGGTGCAGCAGCTGCACACGTTCTTCCTTGCCGCCGGCGAGCTCCAGAGGGGAAAAGAGCTTTGTCTGCGACATGTGCGACGGACTCGGTGCTTGGCTGATTGAAGAATGAGGAGGAGGAGCCCGAACTTCCCTGCGATTGCGTCAGTCGCAGTTCATCCATAATACCGGTATTGTTGGGTGCCATACAAAGATCAATATGAAGGGATACCGGTATGAACATCTCCACCTTGAAGCTGACGCCAGCATGGCCAGTGATCTGAAGGAAGAGCTAGCGCAAGACGCACACCAATCCGTCGTGATGGCCGTTCATGTTTCCCTCCTCTGCCCTTCCAGGCTCTGGTGTCTGATGGGACCCATGACCCAAGGCGACCGGTTCATCAGTTCTCACTTTCCCTTCTCTCCTCTCGCTCTCACAATGCTGACGCAGTGGGAATCGCTCCATGAATCCGCATGGACCAGCGCTCTTCTGCTGGTGCTTCCCACGCTGCTGGTCTTGGCTCAATGGGTCTACGAGCTACTCACGATGTCCGAGGCGCAGCGCAAGGCACCCAAACTCCCGCGTCCGCCGTACCACCTGCCGATCATTGGCGATCTGCCGTCGCTCATTCGTTACGCATCCCGGCTCCACGACTGGGACGCTGATCTGCAGGACAAGTTCGAGAACCGCCCGTACGTAATGCAGATACCTGGCATTCCACCTCAAGTGGTGGTCGCGACCCCCGAGCTGTTTGAAGACGTGCTCAAGCGCCAGTTCGATGTCTTGGACAAGGGCCCACGTATGCACGAGATCCTCACCGATCTGCTGGGCAACGGCATCTTTGCGGTCGATGGACACCGCTGGGTGCACCAGCGCAAGACGGCTAGCAATCTCTTCACTGCCAAGGCCCTCAGGGAATCCATGGCCAAGAGCGTTCACAAGCTGCTGCCCGTCATGCACCGCATCTTCGAACGCAGCATCGCATCTGATAAGCCGATCGATATGGTCAAG
>JAADVF010000279.1:0-33576 GCA_023334555.1 Elongisporangium undulatum
AGAACTTAGGCTTCGTAAACGCAGCGAAGAGCCAGAAAGCAGATTAGGCTAGAACGAGTGGTGGAAAGAGGGTTAACGTAGACTGTACGGACTCCTAGCGAGCGCAATCGATTTGAATTCACTTTCCATTTTGCTGTCGATCCAACATGCATCTCATGGCATACGCTCCACATACCCATATTTTCCATTTTATCGGGTAAGTGACTACACTGTGTACAGCAGTCACTCCAGGTCCGAATCATATCCCGTTGTTTACCGACTTTGGTTGATTACGTGAGGGCGAACTTAGCATTCAGTTTACCCTAAACGTGCATAATTGTTTCCGCAAACACAGATTCCGCAAACACCGAATCTGGGGTCCGTGCGACAGTGGGATCATAATCCGATTCATTCACTGATGAGCATCCGCACGACGCAATCCGAACGCGCGAGTCGCCTTCGCGAGCTTCTGGGTCTGTTTCCCCACCGCCTCTGGCTCTCTCTCTCTCTCTCTCTCTTGTGCGCTTGTCTCTGACCCTCTTGTGTCTCCTGTCTGCAGCGGCCGATGGCCTCCGCCTCATGCCAGCCTGCTACGACGGCCTCACGGCCAAGCTCATCGAGCGCGCCGGTGCGAAAGATCGCGCTCCGTTCCTTTCAACTTCGCCGGTGTACTGACTGACCAAGCGTGCTCTTGTGGGTTCAATAGGCTTCGATGTGGCGTTCATGACGGGCTTTGGCGTGTCGGCTGTTCACGGCTTCCCTGATACGCAGGTGAGCTCTCTCCAGCACCGACGACTGCTCTCCTTGTGGCTGGGAACTCACGTTTTGACTGTCGCTCTCTATCAGCTCATCTCGTTCGCAGAGATGGAACGGTCGGCCAAGGACATTTGCGCGTCGCTCAAACGCATTCCCTGCATCGGAGACGGAGACACTGGTTACGGCAGCGCCATTAACGTCAAGCGCACGGTGGCTGCCTACGCGCAAGCAGGCATGGCCGGCATCATGCTGGAGGACCAGGTCGCTCCCAAGCGCTGCGGCCACACGCAGGGCAAGGAAGTGGTTTCGCGCGACGAGGCCTTTATGCGCGTCAAGGCTGCTGTGGACGCGCGTCGCGAGGGCAACTTCGACATGGTGATCATGGCGAGAACGGACGCCCGTGCCACGCACTCGCTGCAGGAAGCCATCGAGCGCTGCCAGGAGTTCGTGCGTCTGGGCGCCGACATTACGTTCCTGGAGGCGCCGCGCTCCATCGAGGAGATGCGCGAATACTGCGCCAAGGTGCCAGGCCCCAAGATGGCCAACATGGTCGAGAACGGGCTCACGCCAGTGCTGCTGCCTGAGGTGCTCGAGGAGATCGGCTACAAGATCGTGGTGTACCCGCTGACGCTGCTGAACGCCAGCATCAAGGTCATGGAGCAGGCGCTGAGTCTGCTAAAGAACCAGACGTCCAGTGCTCAGACGGACGCCGCCGCTGGAGCTGATGCCAATATCACGCCCAACGCGGAGCTGAACAACCTGCTGAGTGACTTTGAGCACGTGAAGGACGTCGTGGGCTTTAACGAGTACTACGAGGAGGAAGCGCGCTACAAGACCAACTAGGAGAGAGCAGTCGTCGTCATCCTGGCTATAGCATAATACACCATACGTGGGAGAACAATGACCATCCAAAAATGGGATCAGTTCGCTGGGCAGTTGGCGTGGCATTAATCCAAGCCGAATGGCCAAGCGGCAGTCAGGCATAGTCACTGAAGGTGCGTGTATGCCATATTGTCCAAGACAGTGTGACCACGACAGCTTTGAATGAATCGATCCGTTGGGTTCTATTGCATCAACTTCATCATATAACACAGGCTCACGCCGTGACGTCCTGCTGCGGCACTTCAGCCTCTTGACATATCTTCTCTTTGCCTTCCGGGGCTGAGAGTGCAGAGCCTTCGGTCTCTTCAGTCTTGGCGCGCTTGGCTGCTGGCTCAGCGGACGAGCTCTGCGCCTCCTCCGTGCGGCTGGCATCCTCGCCGTCCGTCTTCACTTCGGCTTCCTTCTGCGCCGCGGCCTTGCGCGCGATCATCTCCGAGAGCGTGGCGCCCGCGATGCCGCGGAGCTTTTTCTTGTGCTTTTTGCCCTTGGCGTGGAGCTCCATCTCCTTGTCGCTCGTCAGCTGCAGAGCGCACGGTCGGCAGTAGAACTGGCGCTCCAGCACGTGCGCGTCGTCGTAGGCGTGCTCCGGCTGCTGGTCGTTGCCAAAGCCGAAGGTGACGGCCAGATCTCTCGCGGTCGCGCGGAACTTGTCTTGCTGCTGGTTGTAGTAGCTCTGCAGATCCCAGAGCGCGAACATCTGCTCGTTGTTCTTAGTGGCAGCCAGCACCGGCACCGTAATGGGCTCCTGTTCGTCTGGCTTGGCGGCGCTGGGCTCCCACGTGCCTGGGAGCATGCGTGAGGCACCGTACTTGGTGTTCTGGTACACATTGTCGGTCTCGGCGGCCACCTTCAAGTACTCCACGACCACCTGATCAAGGCAGACAGACACAAGGAGGTCAAAAGACAGCCATGGGTTGACGAGCAAACAAATGACGCACCTCCGATGCGGGCAGCATGCCTTCCTTGCGGAAGATCGAGGGGTTGTGGATTGCCCCACGCGCGATCATGAACGAGCTGGCGCCTGACATCTCGCGCAGCTTTGCCAGGTCCTCACGGTTGAAGATATCTCCGTTGGCGACCACGGGCACAGAGAGTGCAGACACCACAGGCGCAAACTCGTCCCAGTGCGCTCGGTCGGTCGGGCGCTCCTTGGTCTGGCGAGCGTGGACGCCGATGGCGCTGGCTCCAGCCTGCTCGAAGCACTTGGCGAGGTCGATCTGTCGTCAGCACTGCAGCATTAGCAAACTAGATGAGCATCTGCCGTGGTCGCTTGTCGTCCGTACCGTCGCCTGCGTGCTCTCAAGGATGCGGATCTTGCAGGACACAGGGATGTTGAGGTTCCGTCGCAGCGTTTTGATGATCTACAGTTGCATGCAAAGACGTCAGAGCCGCAGCACCGGCACTGCAGTCAAACACGTGTACTCACGTCACAAGCGACGTCTGGCTTGCGCAGTAGAGCCGCGCCCATGCCGCCCTGGACGGAGAAGTGCTTGGGACAGCCCATGTTGATGTCGATGGCCGCCACGTCCTTGGCGCTGTAGATCCAGTATCAGACACCACCCAACGACTCAAGACAGAGCTGCAGTACGTACACGTGCTCGGCCGCCTTGAGCGCCAGAACAGCGTCGGCCGTGCCGATCTGGAACACGACCTTGCCGCGCTCCTCCGCGCACGTGCGGAAGACCACGGACTCTCCATTGCGGCTCATGAAGTCCACCGTCTTGAGCACATCTAATGACACAGCACGCTCAGTATCCATATAGCGACAGCCAATTGGGGCGGCCATGAGAGCACGAACCGTTCTCGACGCGCGTAGTGGCCGTGATGCGCTTGTCGATGATCTCTTCGCCGTACACGACGTCGGCGCCGTACCGCAGCGACAAAAGGCGCAGCGGCAGGGTCCCCTGCAGTCCATCCAGCCACCTTCAGCCTCACAGAGCATGGCCTGCTGCAGTGTGTGGTCACGTACCGAGCGCACCATGGGCGCGAGACACACGGCATTGGCAAAGAGCTCTTCGTTCATCGTCATCCTGCGCTGCGGTTCGGCTGGTCAACAACTATGCGACCATCACTCTCTTCCATAAGGAGTCCTGTATTGAAGTGCAGTAGGGTGGGTTTTTACGGTGCGTAAAAACCTCGGAAGGTTTTTTTACGACTGGTTCGGAGCTGCTAACCACTGGTTCTCACGGGACCGCTCCGGTCGGCCATGGGAACAAGCGTGAGCGTAATTTCTTAAATCGGACTAGAAGAGAGGTAAGCGCTCATGCGATGGCTCTCTGTGCAGGCGTCCGGCCAATGAGGATCGCGTATTGTCGAGCGGCCTATGGCTGGCTGGCCATGACTGGCCATGGCCTTGTCCTGTTCAGCGTTGCGGCAGGCTGGACGCCGAGCCAAGGCGCCGTGGACCAACAGGGACAGAGCGCTGATGGTATCCTTGTGAACAGAACTTAGCAACCATGGTCAACATGCCCAAGGAACGCCGCACTTTTTGCAAGGGCAAGAAGTGCCAGAAGCACACGGTGCACAAGCTGACCCAGTACAAGGCCGGCAAGGCCTCGAAGTTCGCCCAGGGTACGCGTCGTTACCAGGACAAGCAGAAGGGTTTCGGTGGTCAGACCAAGCCTATTTTCCACAAGAAGGTGCGCGATTGACAGAGATCCTTGACAGGATATGCAGGCCCCCAAGCGCAGGACGAGATCGCTAACGAATTGTGGCTCTTGATGTTGTCGCCGTGCGCGAATTACAGGCTAAGACCACCAAGAAGATCACGCTTCGTATGGAGTGCAAGGAGTGCAAGACCAAGAAGCAGCTGCCGCTCAAGCGCACCAAGCACTTCGAGCTTGGTGAGAAGAAGAAGTCCACGGCCGGCCACGTGTACTAAGTGCACCGTAGTCGCAGCATGGTCGCGCGCTGGTCTCTGCTACTAGGTCCCATAAAGAATTGGCGAAAATGGATTGCCTCTCCTCCTCCGCGGCGGCGTCTGGAGTCATTCCCCGTGACTCCAGGGCCCGAGAGTGAGAGAGAGAAGCCCTTCTCAGTCAGAATTGCGTCTCGTGTTTCAATGCCACAGCGAATCGCCTCCGCAGTTCTCCTTCTCCATTTCTCGTGATCGCATGCAATGGCTCTTCAGGCAAATGCAGCAGGTTAAACAGGCGTCCACAGCTCTCTAGCACCGCAACAGGCAATACTACTCCATGGAGACGCACACAGCTCTCCTAGTCATGCAGACAGTCGGTCCTGCAGTTTCAGCGGCCCTCTGATGAGCCAAGATCCGCATCTGTCTGCGTCAGTGTATGTAGCTTTTGGATTGGAATTGTGCCCCATCTTGATGATGGCAGAGGGGGGCACTATTCCAGCGCTGGCTTTTCAACTCGCGTAGGTACGAAGTAACAGTCCTACGTCGAGAAGAGCGAGAGAAGCCATCGGGCCGTTGGAGCGAGTGCCAGTGTAGCATGGGCAACTCGGCGTCGTCGTCCTCGCGCGAGGGCTCCGAGGCCGCTGAGCCGGACCGCGACCGCATGCGCCAGTCCATGCCCGTGCCGCCCACGTCGCGGCGCGTGTCCTCGGCACCGGCCATGCGCTCCACGTCGGTCAGCATGGACAGATCGCTCGAGGCCGGCGGCATTGAGCAGGGCCCGCGCGCGGCCGAGAACGCCGCCAACCAATTGGGCTACTGGTATCTCATCAAGAAGGGCTACTCGGAGCTGGTGAACCTGATCATCCGCCCGCCGCGCGCGCAGTACGAGCAGCGCGACCTGGGCCCGGTCACCTTCACGTGCGGCGACCGCGAGTTCAAGCGCGTGGACTTCACGGTCGTGAACGACCGGCAGCAGACGCTGCAGTGCTCGCATTGGCTGCCGGCCGCGGCCGAGATCAACGGCATGACCGAGTTTCCGTGCGTGATCTATCTGCATGGCAACTCGTCCTGCCGCCTGGAAGCGCTCTCGGTGCTGCGCACGTGCCTGAGCTCGGGCATGACTGTCGTGGCGTTCGACTGCGCAGGCTGCGGCAAATCGGACGGCGAATACATCTCGCTCGGGTACTATGAGCGCGACGACCTCCAGGCAGTGATCAACCATCTGCGCGCCAGCTCCCATGTATCGACGCTCGGCCTGTGGGGGCGGAGCATGGGCGCCGCCACTGCGCTCATGCATGCCGACCGTGACCCGTCGATCGCCGGTATCGTGGTGGACAGCGGCTTCACGAACTTGGAGCAGCTGGTGCAGGAGATCGTGGAGCACGGGCGACGAGAGGGCTACACGATCCCGGGCTTTCTGGTCAAGATCGTGCTTAAGTTCATCCGTTCGTCCGTGCAGAAGCGCGCCAACTTTGACATCAAGGACCTGTCGCCGATCGAGCACGCCAGCATCTCGTACGTCCCTGCGCTCTTCGTGGCGGCCAATGGAGATGATTTCATCGCGCCGCACCACAGCGACCAGCTTTACGCGCAGTACGCGGGTGACAAGAACGTCGTCAAGGTCGACGGTGACCACAACAGCGCTCGGCCGCAGTTTCTGCTGGACTCGGTCGGCATCTTTCTGCAAACAGCGCTGCAGGTGGACCCGAGACTCGTGCCCGAGAGCGGAGCCGCGGCCAACATGCGGCGCATGCCCTGGACAGACTCGTCGCACTCGCTCATGCTGATGGACCTGGATGCCGCGATCTCCGGCAAGGAGTCCATGTCGGTACCCAAGGCACCGTGGGCGTGTCCGTCCTGCACGTTCGTGAACCGACCGCTGCTGATCCAGGTAAGCCACAGTGTAAATCAAACCACCTCTACGCATTGGAAGCCAAAGTGACTCATATCGCATGGGAACAGTGTGAAATGTGCCGGTCGCTCTACCTGCCGTCGGACGATGAGGAAGACTCGATCGAGCTCGAAATCGACGCCGAGACGGACGCCGCCACGCTGGGCAGTCGACGAAAGCTGGCTTCGGTCTCGTCCGACTCAACGCGTGGCCTTCGCCGTAGCTCGTCGTTTTCTTCTGAGGGAAGCCACCAGCCTTCGCCCACCATCGCAAGAGCTCCCAATCGAACGATCTAAAACTTCTCTCCGCGGATCGGTGCGTTTTGTCTGGCTGTGCCGTCCAAGAAAGTAGCAAGATCACGAAGAAAACAACCGGAGCGCTACTGTCCAAGTCCGGAGATCTAGCACGCGAACAAAAGCCGCGTTCCCTTTAAACCTACAATGTATCTATCTCCCAGCCGAGGCACTAGAATTAACTGCTAACAGAACACTCGCACAGAGTCTTACGCATGCTCTTGATATCTTGCGATGGAATGTTCTCAATCGTCACTTATTGGTCCAGCGGCTCTTTCATGATCTAAGAGACAGAGAGACACATGATGGATGAATCATTCTGAATTGAAGTGTTTGCCAGCAATCTACACAAGGCTTACCTCAACGGTTGTTTGAAACAACACGCTGTCAACGTGTTTGCTGGAGAGAGTGCCGACACGCTCATTAATTCGCTTCATCGAGTCGTAAAGCTCATCTACTTGTTCCTTCGAGTACTCGTATTGCTCGACATGAAGCAAGTACGTCTTCAAAAAGAGCAACACACACGAGTTCAATGCGTTGCCAATCGCGGCAGCAGAGTAGCTGGTTTTTGGTAAAGCAATAGATGACGTGCTGTCATCGTCAGCTGTGGACTCCAACTTATCAAGCATGAAAACCATTGCAAGGCAAAGATGACCCAGGCAAGGTTCACTACCCATGCTTTTAGCTTCGCTGGCAGGCAGGAAAGCCAAGAGGGGGATCAGTTTTTCCTCATCAATGCAGCGAGCACCACCGACGACTAATGTTGAGTCTGAAACTCCTGAAGTCCAGCTAAGAAGCAAAAACGAGGCTTGTCGCACAATTTCAATGAGAGCGGTTTGCATTTCCGCATAGAATGCGGACAACTTCCGCTTCTCAGGGACTGAGACAGCTCGCAAATGCTCGTGGAGAAGTGTTTGTTGAGCGTACGTCCCCGATAGAGCTGAAGATACTGGCGTCAAGGTGTTCACCAACGAAAAAGCGGAGGAACGAACAATGCTGGTTCGAGATTTCCTGGGCGTAGTAGGCTTGCTTTCAGTTGGAGACGCCAACAAAACGCACGCACGACGGAATAGCATACGGCTGCGTTCCATTAAGCGCACAAAAGTAGTCGGAAAACCCAATCGCCACTGCTTTTGCAAGGCAGGAATAGCACTGATCTCATGAAACAATCGCAGAACAGCTTGCTGCTCTTCAATTACGGCGGAAGATAATTGCGCGAGTGGAAGTAGAGCCGACATAAACAAAGGCTCTGCTTGTGCAACGAAATCCCAAACACCGCTTTTTTTAGAGTCAACTTGATGGATTTTCTGCAAGTGAATCAATCCCGCGACAAAGTTGACAATCGTGCACCACACTTCGTGGGCGGCGGACCGTTCGTACGTCATAGGTCCATCAAGTTTGGCGGTGACATACCCTCGCAAACCGCAGGCGCCAGCTGCATTCATTGCTCCTTCCTCCTTTTCCATCTTAGCGCGAAGTAGCGGTATGAGGTCCGTTGAAATCAGCTGAACAATCCTCAAGTCGGATGGTCCTGCAAGAAAGACGCGATGGCATAGATCCTGGTTTTTGATGTTCCAGACGATAGCAGTTAGTCCTTCCAGCACGCGATTTGCTTCTTTTTCCTTGGTAACAACTCGGTCAACTGAGTTACTTGACTTTTGGAACTGTCGAATCAAAATATGGAACAAAGAGCGTAACCCGTTTTGCTCATGCTCCAGCAAGAGAATTAATGGTCTGAGTGCCACAACGTCATCTGAATGTCGCTTCTCATGATTCTTAAATAAATCAAATCCATCAACTAATTCTTGCAGCAGGCACCAGCTGACTTGGAACAACGCATGGTCACTTTCACCTACGTTTTTCGCCATCAATTCCGAATCACAAAGACGAATAGTATCCATGCAGTGACCAACCCATTTTACTTGTAGAACCGCCGCCATATACGATTCAGAGCTAGCGCCAGGAATTCTAGATGGCCGATAAGGATCTTCATGTTGAATTGCAATGATGTGACGAACCAATAACAGAGACGCGCTTAGCAGAGAGGTTCGCAATTTCAGCGCTAGATTGGTTGCGCGGCTGTCGAAGGAATCAACCAGCTTTTTCCAAATTGTAGCATGAACACTTGCCTGACGAGTACTTAAATACTTGTTAGTATTTGTGTCAAAGCCACTTTCAATCTCGCTGATCGCAGTAATGACATGATGAGTTGTCTTCTCTAGCAGATCTAGAAGTTTCAGACTGGTTGGCACATTCAATCGTGTCGTCACCTGAGATTCGCGAAGCCGAGTGTGGGAAAACCGCGGATCACGAGTCTTCTGCAACACGATGCAAAATTGGTGGTGTAACATCGACACTAGTAGCTCCACAAGGTATTGCAAATGCAACAATGTAAAATAATCCATGGGTGCACCTTCCTCATGTTGTTGGTGTTTGGCAAACAAAATATCTGACAATACTTGAATCATTCCAAACGATGTGCGGTCTCCAGCAAAGTTGGAGTCCATATCTCCTTGATTAAGATTTAAAGGAGACGGGGGTGGACCACGACTTGTGTTCACACGCACAGGTGACGAAATCATCGATTCCTTGCGCTTGTTTCTACCAGACACGTGTGTAATTGATGTTTCGTCAGAGATAGAGGCCCGTTTAGTGCTGGAAGCACCAGGAAAACTTTCAGCACCTGCCTGTAAGCAGCAAACTTCCATAAAAAATTTCCATCTCGCCAAACAAAAACCTTGTGAATGCACAAATGCAGCTTGTAAGTTGCTCCATCGCACTCGCTTCATCAATTTGTCGACAGTTGAGGTTCGAGCACCCATAATCCCTTCTAATTGCCACTGTAATGATGCCCAACCACATACAAGTCCCTGTTGGTAATCTGATATTGATATGGGTTCGACCTTCGACTCAATCAAAGAAGGAAACGCATGGCAGTACACAGCGATTGTGCCGATTACATCTGAGAATTGACTTGAAACATAATCCATGCGTGTGAACGTTCGCAACCAATGTGTGAAGAGCCCCTCTTTACGGAAGTCATCTAAAACAATAGCCAAAGGGTGATCAGGCTGGTGAGTGCACTTGGAATACCATTCAAAAGAAATGATTTCCAGAATGATTCCTCGTGCCAAATATCCGTAAGGGCTTGATCGGCCGAAATATGCGGAAGAAGTATTTCCGACCACTGAATCAATGTCCATCGCTGATTCTTCATCTAAATCAATTGTCATCCGTACCTTGAGGGCTTGAGTTAACTTTTTCCAGAAGCTCGTTGACGTACGTAAAGCTTCGGCAATTTGCGAATGAAGTGTCAGACCATGCTTGTTTGCTCCTTTCCATACTTGCAACAAGAAATTAAGCAAGGCACAAAAGAGGTCGGTCCCTTCCTCCAGTAACTGTTCTGAGTTCATCAAGAACTGATCGATCATCGCGGTCAACTTTTGAGTCTTCAAACTGGATGCAGTGTCATTTGCAGCGTCTTGGTCGAATACAACGAACGCAAGGAAACCTGGCTGATATTCCAGGCAATTGGTCAAAAGCACAACTAGCTCTTTTTTCAGTGCCGCCTTGTCTTTCGGAGCTCGCAACAGTTGAAGTAACGCATCTCGAACACTTTGAAGGTCTTCTTTAGCTCGAAACAGGGCAACAAGCGAATGAGTGGAGTTCTGAATACCTGATGGTTGATTTTGCAGCAAAGTTGAGGCAGCATGTTGTAGTAGCCGGAGACTCCAGAACGCAATGCCTGGATCCTTTCGCAGCGGGTACGCAATGTATCCACCTGACAGAGTAACCAAATTGAGTGTCTTCTTTTTCATTCCATCGTCAATTGGTGACAATAATAGCTTTGTTGGGTTAAATGAGGAATGATCTTTCTCCTTTCCGATTTCCATGATCAAATCAAGAAGCTTCAGACACGTGATAACAAGAGATTCTTTCTGTGTGGTTTCCGAGATCAAATCCAAATCATTCTCGAACGTAAAAGGAAGCAACCCAAGTTTTTTATCTTCAGATAATATTGCGTTACTCCGCATGGAGCTCAGGGAAGCGGATTCGGCATCGTTATCAAGCTCATCAATCGCATGCAACTGCATCTTACCCGGCGATAACAAAAGACCAGTAGTTCGTAAAAGTTTCGCAATGAACGTCATGTCGGTTGTCATAGTCTTCAATAGTGCATTTTGAAATTCTTTCAGCATCGAATTCCTCTCATGTGTAAATTTCGTCGACAAAAAGCTGAATAAAACACGGAAGCACCGATCTCTCAACTTCCAACTGTTCATCATTGAAGCAAATTCCCAGCTTTCGTACGAAGACAATACTTCCAGCACAAACTCAACACTGCCGACAAACCAGTTCTTCTCAGCGTCAATAAAAAAAACATTCTCTGCTGCAGAGTCAAGAGATTGAGCTTCCATAGAAAGAAACCAGCGAATAACGTTCATCAAAGTGTCAATTGCAGCAAATACAACTGGATACTCGCCATTCTTTCGTTCATGGTACTCGAAAAGCTTTTTGGAGCTACGCAAAATCACTGAGACACATTCTTCAGTTCCTCCGCCTAAATGGTTCATCAGGACGTCAACACAGCAATCAACTGATGTCAATACACTCAGGGCACCAACGACAGCTGTGATAAAATGCATTTGCTTCGTTGACCAAGAATAGTCGTCCACTCCTCGACGATCATGGAGGAAACTGTCCAAAAAGCCCAGCATTATCTTCATCAAGTGGGCAAATCCATCAGACTCATACGGCAAAGACACTGGACAGCCATCCGTCATAGGTTCACTACTTGATGTTGAGGCCAATACATGGGCAAGAACCTGTTCGCGAATAAATCGATCGCGAATACCCCATGCAACTAAATCTTCTCTTGATGCGCTCTGAAGCATGGAAAGTGAAATGCGTTGCTTGTGTAGCACCGGAAGAATCTGTTTTCCTGCAGGAAGTTGATGTTGGTACCACCACCTTCGCAAGCGCGCTTGAGTCCACTGAAGGCCAATTTCTTCGAGTACCATTCCACTATTGTGTGTTTGTCCCACCTGCACAAGCCACTCAAAAAAACTGGTAAAAATACTCATTTCGGACGATTGAGTCGTGTGAATCAAAGTCTGGTTCTGAATATCTGTAATAAGGTGCTCCAGATTCACAGCCAGGAGATCCCACACATTCATATTGGACACTTCGTTGCCAGGTAGATGCAAATGCCATTGCACGTTGATGGAATCAAACTGCTCAGGATCATCGAGTGAGCCTTTCGTACCCGCTGGAATCATTAGTTTGTCTTCATCATATACGAAGGAGCGCACACATTCTACTGCGCTGCTATCAATGTGACGAAAATATTCATCAGGAGGCAGACTTCGCACACTAATGCTGCCACTCGCTCCCACTTTTCGCTCTCGTGAGAATTCTTTCAGCACAACGTGCAGCAACATGGGTGACGTGGCACGGGTATAGTCCGAACACAGAGCGGTGTAAACGCGCATGAACGACAACAAATTTTCGGGAAGCTGCTGACTCGAAGCTTGGACAAGCATATTTATAGCATCTCCATCGCCGTCTTGAAGTTCAGATGACTCATGGACAAGCTGTTCTGCAACTTGGGAGTTGGCAATCACTGGCACAATGAGTCTCACCATTGCTTCCAGTTGATGTACGTCATCCAAATTGTTGAGATATCCCATGGATACCAGCATATCATCGAAAAATGAAGCAGCAACATGCTGATAAATGGAAACACGGTAGCCAAAGCGCCCACTCACATCATTACGATCATGCTCGGAAATGACATGCCCAGTTCCCGGAACCAGCGGCAATTGCCACGAAGACTTTTCATTTGCGTCCAGTGGCTGCAAAAACGGATGATGTAAATCTGGATCGGTGCTATCATCACTAAACACAAGACTTCGCAGCATCGAATTGAAATACTGGAATCCGTGCATCGACTCCACGACGGAGAGCATCGTTTGCAAAACTTCTCCGAATTGTTGGTCTGCATCATTGCTGGAGTGATACTGACGCGCCAGAAGCGAGGCCCAGACCAACGAAATCGCACCAGAAGGAGACATATCGTCGACCATACTCGTGTTTTCTTCGCAAAGTTCTTTTAGAAAAAAGGTCTTCGTCCATTTGATCACTTGATCTTGCTGTTGTGAATCGAGGGGCTCCAAACTAGCTTGGTGTATGATTCTCACAACGAGCATCACACCAACATGGGCCGCCGTAGTCAGCGTATCTTGAAATTCAACTTGAGTGTTATGCGAAAAAATCTCCGGTACGAAAGTCGCTGTCCAGCGCTACAAATCAAGTAAACTGTTAGCATCATACATAATGACAGACGAAATGGCTACCATCAAGGGAAGGATCACGTACATGAATGGTCTTCGTGAATTCCACAGCTCTCGTGACGTCCAGTTTCTCTTTCGAGCTGTACAGAACGAGTAGCAGCAGGTTCCGGAGGAGCACTTCTTCATCCAAAAGCTGCTTTTCCCAAGCTCGCTGCGCCTGCTTGGCGTAATGCACAGAGCGGGCATGAAACTGGTGCGTCTGCGAGAAGAAGTTGGGTGGCACAACGGATTGTCGGCCCTTGATTTCCTCAACGAGCGCGTCCAACAGTCCGTCCTTGAGCAGCTCGTCCACAATCTCTTCAACCACGTAGAAATTCGCATGCTGTTCAGGTGACAGGAACAGCGCGATCCGGAACAGCTCAATGCGCACAGCGAAAAACGCGCGTCGGTCGCCGTAGTGGCGCGCACAGATCTTGTTCACGGCACGCCAGCCGGCCACGCTGCCTGTTTCTTCGCCTTCGCCCGAGATCTTGGTCTCCGTCTGGCTCGCTACCTGCGTGAGCGCCTTCTGCAGCTGGTCGCGTGTGCTGGAAGTCGGCAACTGACAGATACGCAGCGCCAGGTGCCAGAACGAACTTTCTACATCAGCCGCGGAAGGCGCAGCAGTCGCCCCCGCGCCACCGCCCAGCGGAACGACCCCGCCAGCGGTGCGGATAGCGTCCAGTGCCTGCTCCCCGTCCAGTGCCACGCGACGGCGGCGCACGAGCGTCTCGTAGACGTCCTGCAGCGACTCGCCGCCCATGACTGCGAGAACTCAACTGCCCAAGACTCCGTTTCCCTCGCCAAGCAAAATGCGCGCGGAGGAATGATGGTCGCGTGGCAAACGCCACTGGTTTGACTCGACTTGGGTGGCGACCCGACTCGACCAACCTATAACTCCACCGACGAAACGACTTGCCGGCTAAACCAGACAGTGCACTTTTGACAGTTTTACCGGTACATAATACCGGTATTGTAGTGAGTATTACCGGTCTTGTTGCGCTCGGTGAACTGATCGTGTTCGACGACACAGTCTGGCTGCTGGATGGCGTCTGCTACTGAAGCGCTTGCTCCATGGCCTTGATGCTGGCACCGACAAGCGTCAGTGGGTACACCACGACCTTGAACCCGATCATCGCAGGAGAAAGAACGGGTGTGGGGCAGTTCTCGATCATGTTGGCTATCTTGATACCGGGCCTTGCAGCAGTACCCCTGCATCTCTTCAACCGATCAACCGATCGAGGCGCTTCCGGGAGCGTGACGTCGGCTCCCAACTCCATGAATTCCTGACAACGCTCGATGGCTTCATCCAGCGAGTGCATGGTGCAGATAAATGTCACAATGTCGATGCCGCCCTCGTGGTGTGCGTCCACGGCGGCCCTGTAGCGCATGGCCTCATCGCGTCCCAGTTAGCGGCTAGCAGAGACACAAAGCCTACTTCTGGGGATGACGTCCACGAAGCCACCACGATCGTAGAGCCCCAATCCGTCTGTCCGGATCGCCTCCATCAACTTTACGTGTCCATCATAGACATCGTGATGCGCCTCAAGGGTGTGGGTCTCGCAAACAGCTTTTCAAGACGTGCAGCAACAGCAATACCCTCCTGCAACTCGGCATCATCAAGCATTTGCGCCACCATCTATGCTAGGAGAATGAAGCCAAGTATCCCCAATCGACTTGAAGAGTCTGTCACGACGACAAATGGATGCCCGAAAGAAAACAAGTCGTGGAGCAAGAATGCGTCCAGCTGCTGCTGAAGCTTCCTTGTTTGGGCAACGTAAATCGTGTTGGCAGCCTGGTAGCTCCTTTGGCTTTCGGAAATCGGTGGCAATACCGAATTGCGTGCTCAGTCAAGTGACTGCTGACGAAAATGATGTTCTGCTTGTTCGTGGGTGGAAAACACACGGAAGTTACGAAGAACCCAAACATTGCTGTCACTTGTGCGCTCGATATGCGCATTTTCGTATGGGATTGCAATGGATCACGTCTGGCGATCTTTTTGATGCCGATAATATTGGTCGTTGACCATGGCAATTTCGCCTAGACGATAAAACTGAGCTGAAGACGGGACACCCTGGATCAACAGCATGTGCAACACAAGCACGCACGAACTTCATCGCGTGAGTACGTTACTAGTTGATCACTTAGTAAGCAAGCGTCCGGAGATACAAGTACTAGAAAACGAAGGTATTGATATTTCAAACGACGCAAAAGTAAATGCTGCACTAGCTATTTGTGATGTTTCAACAACTCACCACGAGTGAGGCCGACGAAAGGTTATCAAGCCCTAGTCAGAACGAAGAATCTAGTGCTGAAGTATTGCTCGCATGTGATGCTGGTACAATGCACAGTGCACATGCTCCCCGATTGCACAGTCTTGGCCAAGTTGGACCCCTCCTGTGTGTGAATTCCTTCGATCGTAACACCACCAGCTCCAGGGAATCTTTATATGGACAAAAACACCTGGAGCAGGAACTGTTGATTTCGTTTCCAGTGTCGTCAGTGAGCAGTCGACGTATTCACGGCTCTAATAGCCGTATGGCGAGAGGGAGGTCATGTCAGTGATTCGCCTTCTCAGGGTGGCTCGGGCAAAATATCGCTGGCGAAGTTGCTACTTTTTTTAAAAGTTGGGATACAGTGGCACGACATCCATTTTTCAAGCCATCGACATAGACGGAAACATTCACATCTCGCTCAGGGAGCTTCTCCAAATCTGTTTCAACACGCAACAAAATATCAGCTCAAGGAGATGCTCAAATATGCGAAAGTTGGAAATATGCGCTCATACTTGAAGGGCATAGACCCCACAATCTCGCGCGATGTGGCTACACTGGGGTTGGATCATCGTGGATGACGATGGCTTCATGGCCTAAGTGATGGCAAATTGCAACCAGCGATATCACCATCAAGATGTGGAGCAGTTCTATCGAGAATATGTCGTGAATGGCGACCACGTGTTGGATTTCAATGGGCTTGTTGTGCTGATGTGCGCTTTGTGTGGCCCTTGTCCGCCTGTTGGCTTGCGCACGTAGGAGTGAATCTGACTGCAAAAACGTGTGCTAATGCCGTTGAAGAAAACATGTATCCAGCCGTTTTTCTAAAATTCAATCATTTATTTCTGTATTTTTTCCCAGAACAACGCCCCAACCGACAGCACTCTGGCAAGAAACGTCTCGGTTTGGACCTACTCCCTTTCTCAGTCTTCGATTAGCACCATGCCGACCACTTCTCCTCAAGAGACCTCGTCACCAGGCAGTGGGTATTCGAGGGCCGAGACACCTCACGACGGCCAGTCGAAGCAAAACAGCGATGAAGAATCTCGTCCACGCGGTGCGTCTGTTGCTCTTCAAGTCGGTGGATCGAACGACAAGATGAAGAAAGCTGCAGGCGCTAGCTCTGCCGCTGAGTTGCAAGAAGACCAAAGAAAACAGCGACAGAAGGAGGAGCTTGAGGCTGCCATGAAAACTTTTCATTTCCGCGATTTGTATCGGTTTGCATCCGGATGGGATATGATTTGTCTTGCGATCGGTCTGCTCATGACAACTATCAATGGTGCTCTATTTCCCTGTATGGCGCTCATTTTTGGCAAAGCTATATCAAGCTTCCAACCATACGATTCGTCTTCGATTAACGAGGCAGCCCTTTTGTACGCGGGCGTTGCCGTGTTGCTGTTTATCACGGACTATACCTCATATGTGCTGTTCTACGTCACCGCCGAGCGCCAGATGAAGGCACTTCGTGAACAAGGCTTTCAGCGCATGCTTTACCTCGATATATCATGGTACGATCAGCACGACGCGCTGCAGTTGTCCAGTCGACTGACCGGTGATACTGTCAAGATCAAGGACGGCATGGGCCAGAAGCTTGGTGATTCCTTGCGATATTTCGCCCAATTTGTTACTGGATATGTCATTGGGTTTGTCAAAGGCTGGGATATATCGCTGATTATGGCGTGTGTTATGCCTTGCATTGCGATCTCACTTGCTTGGCTTCTCAAGACTTTACGCCAACGAACCGAATGGGCCCAAAAGATTTATGCTGAAGCAGGTGCAGTGGCTGAAGAAACACTCGGGTCAATGCGTACAGTGATCTCGAATAATGGCGAGCTGCGTGCCATCGAAAGGTTCAGTACAAGGGCGAAGAAAGCAGAAGAGGAGAACGTCAAGCTCGCGCGAATCACTTCGATTGTGATAGGCATATTCTTTTGCAGCATGTGGCTGATGTATGCGGCCGGGCTTTGGTACGGTGGAAGCAAGGTCTCACATGCCAAGACGGACCCAGGCACAGTCTTTAGTGCATTTTTTGGCATCCTTCTCGGCTCCATGGCTATGGCGCAAATTTCCCCCAACATTACAGCCGTGGCCCAGGCCAAGGGTGCTGCTGCTGCACTTTACCAAATTCTAGCAACCACCTCGGAAATCAATAGCGTGGCGAACATGGAGGCAGGCCAAGTTCCAGATACTTGCTCCGGTGCAATTGAAGCGCGTGGCGTGCACTTCGCATATCCTAGTCGACCCGACGCCCCGATTCTTGTAAATTACGACGTCAAAATTGCAAGTGGACAAACCGTAGCGTTTGTTGGCGCCAGCGGAGGCGGGAAAAGTACGCTCATTTCGCTTTTGCAGCGGTTTTATGATCCTGTCGCGGGTCAAATCTTTCTCGATGGTCGTGACATTACGACGCTTCAAGTGAAATGGCTGCGTTCGCAGATGGGGCTTGTTTCTCAGGAGCCAGTGCTCTTTGCGACTTCGATTCACGATAATATTGCGTTCGGCTTAAGTCATCAAATGCCCTCGCATCTTGTGACTCGTGACCAAGTTATCTCTGCCGCTATGTTGGCAAATGCGCATACGTTTATCATGGGCCTACCTAAGCAATACGACACGCTCGTGGGCGAGAAAGGTGTCGCTCTATCTGGAGGCCAAAAGCAGCGAATTGCCATTGCCCGCGCGCTTGTGCGCGAGCCCAAAATTCTTGTTCTCGATGAAGCTACCAGTGCGTTAGATGCCGAAAGCGAACGTGTCGTGCAGGCAGCGCTGAACGAGCTGATGGACAAAACAAATATGACGACATTAGTAATCGCTCATCGTTTGAGCACTATCCGCCGTGCTGACAAGATTGTAGTTCTGTCCGGTGGATGTGTTGTCGAAGAAGGTCCTCACGAGACGCTTATGGAAATTCCGAGCGGTGTCTATCGGCATTTGTATACACTGCAAGAAAACCCTGAAGATGATCAACCAAAGGAGACACCTCTGGATGAGTACGAGGAAGACGAGGAAGCCAGCAACCAAAAGCCCGTACGCACTAGTAGCGGTGTATCGCTCTCACGTGGATCGAACGAGGAACCTCGCCCAGTCACGAGTCCTCTAGCCGTTTCAAACGTACATGCATTCTCATTGTGGAAAGTAGCAAAGCTGTGCAACCCAGAACGCAAATATTTTGTGGTTGGATCAATTGCAGCTGCAATATGTGGGTGTAGTATGCCCGGTTCAGCGCTCTTGGTCAGTGGACTAGTCAGCTCGATGACAGAAAGGTATGCCAAGTATCAACAAACGAAAGATCATGCTCAACTGGATAAGCTGTATCACCAAGTCGAGATATATGGCTTGTTCTACGTTGGCGGAGCTGTGGTCTTGCTTGTCGCGACTGCGGTGCAGCAATATTGCTTCAAATTTATGGCTGAGAAGCTGACGTCGCGCCTTCGCAACATGAATTTTGCTGCGTTGTGTCGCCAACCTATTGCCTTTTTTGACGAGACGAAAAATGCAACCGGTGCTCTAGCAGCCGATCTCGCGACAAATGCAGCAAAGGTAGCTTTGATATCAGGCGACGCACAAGGGCGTATGATTCAGGCCTTGTTCACTTTTGTATCCGCCATGGTGATCTCGTTTCTATTGGGCAGTTGGCTGCTCACTCTGGTCATGCTGGCTGTGTTTCCACTGCTTATATTCGGCCAAGTCGTTCGCGTTCAGCAAATGAAAGGCAGTCACGGCACAGACTATTTATCGGACTCCGGGGCTCATGCGTCACAGGCTCTCAGTAATATTCGGACTGTGATTTCCTTGGGTTTGGAGCCAGCCATGATCGATCACTTTCGCTCCCTGCTCAAAGCACCACTGGCTGAGGGAACACGCGAGGCGCACATAAACGGCCTTGCGCTAGGTTTCAGCTCGTTTATAATGTTTGCCGTCTACTCGCTTGTGTTCTGGTACGGCGGAACGCTTGTCGGCAAGGGAAGCATCTCGTTCACTCAGCTGATCCGCACGCTCATGGCTATCATGATGTCCGCACAGGGTATCGGATCGGCCGCTTCCTGGCTTGCAGATGCGGGTAATTCGACAATAGCCGGAGCAACAATATTTGGGCTCACCGAAGCACCAGTTTCAATCGACTCATTTGCAGAAGACGGGCTACAGCTTTCGACAGTAGCGGGGCGTGTAGAGTTTCAGAAGGTCTTGTTTCGGTATCCGACAAGACCCGAAGTGACAGTACTGCGCAACTACTCGCTAGTGATTGAAGCCGGGCAGACTGTAGCCTTTTGTGGTCCAAGCGGAGGTGGTAAAAGCACAGTCATTGCTTTGTTGGAGCGCTTTTATGATCCCGCACGTGGTTGTGTGATGCTCGATGGGCATGACATCAAGACGCTTAATTTGCGTTGGTTGCGCTCCCAGCTTGGTCTTGTCGGTCAAGAGCCGACGCTTTTCATCGGTACAATCGCCGATAACATTGCGTATGGTCTGAATCATGAACCAAGCAGAGAAGATGTCATGGAAGCAGCGAAAATGGCCAACGCGCATCAGTTCATCACGCAATTCCCGGATGGCTATGACACGCAAGTGGGTATGAAAGGCGAGAAGCTGTCTGGTGGCCAAAAGCAGCGCATCGCCATCGCTCGTGCCATTCTCAAGAACCCGAGCATTCTGCTGCTTGACGAAGCCACTAGCGCCTTAGACTCGGAAAGCGAGCGCATTGTGCAAGCGGCACTTGATAAAATCGTTTTGCTGCAACGCCGCACGACCATCATCATCGCGCACCGCCTGTCGACTATTCGCAAGGCCGACAAGATTTGCGTCGTGAGTGGGGGGAAGATAGCGGAGCAGGGCACACATAGTGAACTGCTTGCACGCGACGGAGGAATCTACGCGAAGCTGGTCTCGAAGAGCCGTGAATGAAGAGCCGTGAATGAAGATTACATTAATGCCCTTTCCTTTTACATTCTCGCAAACTCTGATAAAGCTATACAGAATATCGCCAGGAGTGTGCAAAATTGCATTTCCACAAAACCCCATCTCTATGACCCAGTATTTATTTTTGTGTAATTGGAATTTTAGAATAACCCAACGCTGTGGTCTGCTTTTGTATTCTCTCACTCGCGCATTCGGTGACGCACTGCTCTCTCAGAGTCGTCCCATGGCTTCGCCTTCTCACGCAAAGGATCCACCTGGACCTTATGTCGAGGCGGTCACGCCTCGCAGCATCGGCCATGCTCTCAAGGTTGACGACGCGAAGACCGACTCCCGAGGCCGCAGTGATGTCACCCAGGAACTCTCACAGACGCGCTCGTGCGGGCCATTTGCTCAAAAATCCAATGACTTCTATGTGTGTTTATGTCCAGATAACAATAACCCTCTCATTTATATCCAAAACCCATGAATAACCCAAAATCCCAAAAACGAATTGACCGATCACTGGGGTTGAACTTCAACTTGGCTCTCTTTCCACATTCAGTAGTGAGCCAGCAAGTGCGCGTTGTTGTTCGTTATCTATCAATGTGGAACTGAGAAGGTGAAGTGCCGTTCTTGTGCTCCGGGGCCACTGACTTGGTGGATAAATTGGGCTTGCGAGTGCGTGGCGCGCGTTGCTTGCGCGACTTGGGCGTCATGTAACCAGCGCCGTACTCTCGCTTGAGCAGGAACTCTGGGTCCGCCACGGTATCGTACTTCATGCCGTGCAGCGTCACTTGCGAGAAGGGCTCGATCCTCTCCCTCGGGATCATAGGATCCGGCTTGGCTTCGTCCACGCGGTACGTTGTCTCGTTCTGCAGCTTCATCTCGTACAGATCCACGTAGGGAGCGTCCCAGGCGCCACGCAGCAGCTCCATGTCCGGGTTGTACAGATTGGACGCCAACGGATGCGTTGGAGCGATACAAACGCGCCAGACAGTCTGGTGGAACATGTGAAAGCCCTTGGCTGCCAGTCTTGTCTTCAAGGCATTCATCCGCATGTGCTGTCCGTGCGTGTTGAATCCGATATCGGCGTCTTCAGTGAATGGGATGGTCATTCCGTCACGAACAGCACCGAGCAGCGTGCCATAGAGCAAGGCTGGATGCAATTCCAGGCGCTTCATCTCTTCGTAGACCTCGACCAAGAGCAGGTGCAGCATGCTGTTGAAGCAGAGCGATGGTGGCGTGTGTGGCCGCAGCAGATTGAACTGGTCCTTGGCGTGACAGAAGCTCGCGTCCTTGCTGCCTGAGATCGGCAGACAGTAGTCCCAAGAGCGAGTCGAGCCCCCAATGTCACAGAGCGATGTGGCGTCGCCTTGGAACACCGGCGGGGGATATCTGGACGATACGCTGTGCATCATGACGTAGAACTCTTTGTTGTCGCTGCTCTTGATGGTCTGTGGATCGATCGTTTGCGGCGAACACTTGGATGATGAACGTGTAAGTTGAGATGCGCTGGTGCTAGGAACCGCCGTGATACTGGGTGCTGCTGTGGTGTTGGCACCGGTGCCTATTGTACCGCTGCTCTTGGTGCTGTTCGTGTGAGTACTGTTGCTGTTGGTACTCGTCGTAGTATTGCTGCTCCTTCTGGTGCGACTTATCGTGTTGCTGGCTCTAGTATCAGCGCCGGCGCTATTGCCGATAGCAGTGCTGGTATTGGTGCTATTTGCGTTGTTGATGCTGGTGCCGAAGTGCGCATCAGTAGTCCTGCCGCTGCCACGCCTTGCTCCATCAGTACTACTGTTCCTGATGATATCGGTGCTATTATTCACCTCTTCACCGGTGCCGGTAGTATTGAAGCCCGCGGTGCTCTCACGTTCACTCTCGTCATGGTCGGTGCTGACCTGGGGCTCGGTACCGAGGCTGGAGTTCATTGGAAGCTCACTGATGACAGAGCTCTCGTTGTTGACGCGAAGGAATTGCTGGTGGTGGTGAATGCCGCCTGCACAGTCCGTGCTGGCTGTAGAGCGCACCATGAACGGCTGAGTATCGCCAGACAGAAACAATGCTTCAACTGCCAGCATTATCACTGCCATCGCGCCTGCGAGCTGAAGCGAGCGCTTGGTGGAGGGCCGGCGCCACTGAGTCGGCTTGATCAGCCACGTCGGCCATGGAGATCTGGCGATACGGCGTTGAGAGTTCATCACTGACGGAAAATGGAGATTGGACGTGATCCTTCCAACATCAGTAGTGAGTCGTGTCTGCCATTGCAGATCCTGCTGGAAACCAGTTGCCGTCTGAGCACCATTTCATCCAATCAAATGGCCGATTCCTCAGTTGATTAGTCCAGTGACCACCATTTCAGCCAATCCGATCCATCCGCAAGCGCTGTAATGGTGCACCCAGTTTAGTCTTGGGGCCAAAATACTAATCAAACGCTCTGAGACTGCGAAGTCACTTGTATCAGTTATCACTTTCGTCGCGATCTCGCGCCGCCGGGCGCCATGCTGTCTGCGTAGGAGAGACTCATCTGCGAGCCATTGCCGGCCATGAGCCCGGCCTTCTTGGGTTTGCTCTGCACGGCGCTCTTCTTGACTGGCAGCGGGAGCTTCTTGGACTTGGAGATCGTGCTCATGGACTCTTGCGACCGGTTCGTGCTCGACCCCGTGGGAGGCGGCGCATTGCGGGCGGGCTTGGTCACCGAGGCCCCTGGTTTGCTGGGCTTGGTGCTGATGCTGGTGGAGTACTTGTTGTTCTTGCCCTTGATAGCGCCGATGACGCCGTTGATGGGCGGAAGCTCGTCGCCGTCGTCGTACCCGGAGCCGCCGTAATCCTTACCTAACTGTGTGGACCGCAAGCTGTGACAAGAGAGCATCATGAGTGCGTTGTGATCGTGAGAGCCGCACAGCCTGTCATACCTGCTCTGTATGGACGGCAGCGGCAGCTTATCCTCCGGACTCTCCTCCTTGGCCTTGCGCTGCTTGAGGTTCAGCTGATACATCGACTGCTGACTGCCGTCTCCCTGTTGCTGCTGCTGCTGTTGCTGAGGTGGTTGATACGGTAGACTCTGTTGCTGCTGTTGCTGAGCTCTTGTAGTTGTCTCTTCCATCTCTCGCAGCTCTCGGAAGTACTCGTGGCGCAGCGCCTCCCGCGCGTTCAGCCGCTTGCTCGGGTCGTACGCCAGCATCTTGTGCATGAGGTCGATGGCCGCGGACGACGCGTGCGGGATGAGCTTGGCGATGCTCGTGCCGTCGTCCTTGGGGAAGTTAAAGTCGATGTGCGCTGCGCCCTTGCGCTTGAACACCTCGAGCACCTCGGGCGTGGGAGTGCCCAGGATCTTGTGGATGCGGTGGATCTGGTCCAGCTCGTTCGAGCCCGGGAACAGCGGATACAGCGACGTGATCTCAAAGAACACGCAGCCGACGCCCCACATGTCCATCTCCGGTCCGTAGTAGCCGTCCGTAAGCAAGCACTCAGGCGCGCGGTACCAGCGCGTGGAGATGTACTCGGTGTACGGCTGCTTGGAGTAGATGCCTCGACATGAGCCAAAGTCCGCGAGCTTGAGCTTGTGGTTGTCCTCAACGAGGATGTTCTCGGGCTTGATGTCGCGGTGGAAGATGCCTTTGTTGTGCATGTGGTCCAGCGACTTGACGAGCTGGAACATGAGCGACTGGATCAGGTCCGGCTTGAGGTAGTGGCGCCGGCCGCGAATCATCTCGTACAGATTGGCGTCCATGAGCTCGAAGACGAGCGCCAGGCGGCCGGACGGCTGGTCGTAGAGCACTTCCTCCAGCTTCACGATGTGCTGGTGCGGCGACAGACGCCGCAGCGCCTGGATCTCGCGCAGGTTGTTCACCTGGTCGATGCTCTCGAAGTGGTTCTTCATGCATTTGATGGCGTGGTACTTGTTGTCCTTGACATTCTGCGCCTTGAGCACCTCGGAGAACGTGCCCTCGCCCTTCTTGGCGATCAGCCGGTACTTGCGCATGACTCAAGGCTTGCGTGGTGGACGACGCGGGCACTTGCGCTTCGCTCTGCCGACGCTCACGATGCGATGCGCTGGACCCGTCTCCCAAGAGCCAAAAAGAGCGCCACAGTCACGCGCTCAGAATAGCTGATACAGCTGGAGCTCTATTTATAGCGATTTCTGATAATGAACCCATCCCAAGATCAACAAGCTTATGTTGCGCTTGTAGGTTGCACGAATGTTTGCAGAAGGTCGCACGAACAAGGCCACGTGGTCCGACACCTTTGACAGTCTATTTGTATTCCAGAAGCTCAAGCGACAAGACAAGCGACAAGATAATGGAGACCATGAACGCCATGTTCTCGTCCGCGGGCGCGTGGGACTTTGGCGCCATGATGAAGACCAGCGGCATCACGCGCGACGTGCAGCAACACCTGGCGCAGGTGTACGCCACGCTCTCGGTCTGCGTTCTCGTGGCCGCGGTCTCGGCGGCCGGCGCCGTGATGGCCATGGGCGGCCCGTTCTCCGAGTGGATGGGCCTGGCGGCCTTCGTGGGCACGCTCGTGGGCACGATCTGGCTGCCCATGGAGCCTGTGCAGAACCACAACAAGCGCTTCGGCATCCTCATGATGGTCGCGGCCTCCATGGGCGTGAGCACGGCTGCGCTGCTGGACATGGCGCTGGAGATGGACCCGTCCATTGTGGTCACGGCCTTGTGAGTGTGATTGACAAGGGGGATTCGCCTGCAGAGTCATGGGACTGATGTAGTATGTGTGTGTGTATAGCCTCATGACCACGACGGTGTTCGTCTGCTTCACGGGAAGCGCTTTGCTGGGTGCGTAATGAGACCGAGTGCTCTTGGTGTTCTGGGTCTCTGACTGTTGTTTGCTGCGTTGTTACAGCCAAGCGCCGCTCGTACCTGTACCTGGGCGGCATCCTGGGCTCGGCGCTGTCGATGATGGCGCTGTCGAGCTTTCTGAACCTCTTCTTCCGCTCCACACTCCTGTTCTCGGCCCACCTCGTGCGTCTTATTCTGCGTCTTTGGATCTCCCGCATTGATAGAGCTGACGCTGTGCTGTGTGTGGCTGCAGTACCTGGGTCTGTTCATGTTCTGCGGCTACGTGGTGTTCGACACGCAGATGATCATTGAGAAGGCCTCGCTGGGTGACAAGGACTCGCTGCGCCATGCACTCGAGCTCTTCCTCGGTACGTTTCCCAGTCAGTCGCCTCTGCTGTTTGGAGCTCCAAGCTCACGCTTTTGGCTGGCTGTTTCCTGCAGACTTTGTGTCCATCTTCGTGCGCATTCTGGTCATTCTCATGAAGAACAGTGACAAGAAGAAGGACCGCTCGGAGACCAACAACAACCGCCGCCGCTAGGTCTCGGATCATCGATCCCTACGCTTGTTCATTAATTCCCCAGCTCCAACACGAGAGTATTTGCATTTCCCAATAACTGAATATGTTGTGCGCTTGCTCTTACTCCCAAATACTACCAATCTGACGCCACACTCCTGATCTTCAACGTCGCGCGTGGTGAAGACGCGGGGGCCGTTGCGTGCTGGTGGCGTCTCAAGTTCTTCAGGGCCAATGATCGACTTCCATAAGAGGATTCTGATTTTTGAGCGGCAGCAGTTGAGTGAACGCGGATCTCCAGATCTGCTCTATACCACCAGACAAGCGCGGATCAGCTCACCCAACACGAAATGGTGATACTACTTGGGCCCTGGATTCCGATACGTCATCGGTTGGATCCAGTGCAGAGATCGGACCGGTTGGGTTCAGAACTTCGCCCATGTGGCGCATTTAGTGGCTGCCACTTGAATTACCAACGCGCCATGGAGAGCACCATGGCCGATTGGCCACGGTCGGCGACTGGCCACCTTAGTTGGCGAGGGGGAGGAGGGGGTTACCGATTGAGCTAGTCCGTCCGATCTCTCGGGCTCACTCTGGAGTCGGCCCTCCCACGCGTAAGCGTCCCCCAAGCTGCTATCACCATGGAACCAATTAGCGAATCGACAAATCTGCCGCCGCAAGGCAGATCGCCTTGGCCGTCATGGCTGCAGAAGCATTCGCTGTGGCGCTGGTCTTCGCTCAAGCGCTCGCTACCGTTACTGGGCATCATGATAGCGATGATGCTGGTCTTTGAAGCAGCTTCCCTCAGTGGCGACACCCAGCCGTTCCTGGTGCGCAGTGCCATGCAGCTGAACGCCAAGGTCCGCACGGCTAGCCCAAAGATCAGCAACGATACAACCACGGACGACGCCAGCAACATCACCATCCTTGCATCGAGACCAACCCATGACATCGGTATCATCAACAACGACACAAATGCCGCCAGGGCATACAGCGCAATCACTGTCGTCTTCAATACCAACGCCTCTTATCCTAAGACTGAGATGAACACCAGCAGTAACGGCACCGACGCGATGAGCTCCATGGATTCTAATAGCAGCGGCACCGGAGTCATCACAAAATCAAGCTCAAGCAATGGCACCAGTACCACCAAGGCCAACAGTAGCAGCCCCCTGAGCAGTAATGCCACCAACACCAAAATCCTACGTACCAGCATGAACATCACTGCCAAATCCAACTCCAGCGCCAGAGTCAGCACTTGGATCAGTCCAAACAACGGCTCCAGAGCCATGGCCAACTCCAGCACCGGAGCCAAAGTCAAGAATGGCTACGTTATTCCTGTCAACAAAACAGCCAGTAAAGCCGCTATTAGTGCCAAGAGCGTTAACACTAGCCGCTCCAGCAACAAGATCACCACCTTACAATCCAACAAGACCATTCGTACAAACACAGCCATAAGCAATGCCAGCGTCAAGTCTGTACCCAGCGTCGTCAAAGTGCAAGCTGGCAAAACTGCAGCAAACTCGTCCAAGCGTTGCTCGCCTCAAACGATCGATCCGGACACAATCCAGTTCAGTAGCCACGTTGAGCTTTTCAGTCTGCTGCAAATGGGACTCAAGTATCCATCACCAGTGTTTGAAGGCGACGCCACGTCACTCTGCGGTGACGGAGAGAATCTGAAATGGGAATATTGCCTGCCGATCTCCGGCAGCAAAGACGAGACAAAGTGCCACGGCCAGGACCAGTTCGATCTCATGCGACCGCATACACCGTCTTCACTGTGCTTCAACAGTGCTCTGCACATGATGATGGTTGACGTGTATGAAGAGATGAAGCACCTAGGTCTGCATCCAGCTCTGCTCTATGGCACGCTGCTCGGTGCTGTGCGTGACGGACTGACCATCCCATTCACAGAAGACGCCGATATCGGCTACAACGCTCTCAGAAACTACACGCGTGTGGCAACGCTCAAGAAGAAGCTGGCCACGAAGGGCTATCACATGTTCTTCCACAAGATCTGGCGGGTCTGCGTGGCGCCTACGCATCCACTGGCGTCCAATCTGTACAACCCGGACATGGAGCTGCTGCGTGGCGCCTGGGACGCACCGTACGTGGATCTGTACGAGATGAAGCTGCAGAACGAGACGACCTACAACGTGGCGGAGGCGTCGCCCAGTCCAGTGTTCCCTCGAGACAAGATCGAGCCGTTCTCGCAAGTAACGCTGCATGGCAGGAAGTACGACACCGTGGCGGACCCGGCGTTCCTGCTCAAGCGAGAGTACGGCGCTGATTACATGACGCCCAAGTCTCGGAAGCAGCGCGCCCCTCGAACGCGCAAGCCCACCACTCTCAAGCCTGCTACGACAGAGGTTTTGGGGCAGCGGAACTCCACGTTGTCGTCCTAATTACAGTCGTGAATTTAGATGTCCGTTGTATCTTCTTACCTGCAGTATGCGCTGATCTATAGAGCTGTATACAGTGCTGCCCGCTTGCGTTTGCCTGGAGACGGGGGCAGTGTTGGAAAGAAACCTGGCGTGGTCTTTTGCAGTGTGAAAGCCACGCACGAACCAACTGGATGAAGAGCAGGCTCTGAGCTGGTTCGGCTACAGTATCTGGTCGGACTGTCATCATGTGTCGGCCTCGCCAACTGTGCCCCCGAGTCATCATTTGGCCACGCCGCCCTGGTCCATCCAAAGCGTAGAGGACCGACGCTCGTTCAATCCAAAGGCGGGTTCTTTTTCCTGGAGGTGGCTCGCGCCACGTCAGACGTGCACATCACTCTGCACCGCCAGATGGACGTCACCCAGTACAGAGCCCGGCCTCGCCACTGGCCGGTCTCACGCGAAGCCAGTGCAGCCAGTGGGCGCGCCAGTACTGTATCCGAAGGGGATCAACATGGATGAAGTGGATTCCCCACGACCGACGACTGGCCACTTGACGGCGCGTAAAGGCTGGTGCGAGTCGCATTAGCGCAGTCTGCCGGCCTCATTTCGCTGGGTCACTTTAAGACTTGGAGCGAAAGGAGAGCAAGGGCGAACGGATGGAGACTGCTAGCGCCAGGTCCTCCTGGTCCACGTGGCTGCAGAAGCCCAGTCAATGGCGCTGGCCCTCAAGCAAGCGCTTGCTGGCGCTCATGGCTGCGATGCTGGCCATGATGTTGGTCTTCGAGGCTGTATTCCTCGCAGGCGAGACCCAGCCGTTCCTGATGCGCATGGCCAGGCAAGAATCCGGCCCAAGGGACACAGATATCTACCATCTGCGATCAAGCAACGTCGGTAGCGCCACAGGCACCAACGCCAGCGTCAGCAGCAACCCCAATGTCAACGTTAGCGCCGCTATTGTTGCGATCAACGTCACAGAAAGCGCCATCATGGGAAACGGCACCGGCAGCGCCATGCGCATCCAGAGCTCCAGCATAAACAGCACCGACACCAACAGCTCAATCGTCAGGAATGCAAGTTCCAATGCTGGTTCTAACGTTAGCGTATCCCAGGCCAGTGTGGCCAGTACGATGTGCTCTCCTGAAACCATCGACCCAGACACCATCGAGTTCAACAGCCACCACGAGCTCTACAGTCTGCTGCAGATGGGACTCAAGTACCCGCCGCCAGTGTTTGGAGGCGACGCCACGTCCCTCTGTGGCAACGGAGAGGATCGCTTGTGGCAATACTGCCTGCCGATCTCCGGCAGCAAAGACCCCATTGAGTGCCACGCCAAGGACCAGTTCGATCTCATGCGGCCACACACACCGGCTACGCTGTGCTTCAACAGCGCGCTGCACATGATGCTGGTCGACGTGTACGAAGAGATGAAGCTCATTGATGTGCACCCAGCGATTCTGTTCGGCTCTCTGCTGGGCGCCGTACGTGATGGTCTGACCATCCCATTCACAGAAGACGCCGATATCGGCTTTAATACGCTCGGAGAGGCCAAGCGGATGGACAAGCTCAAGGCCAAGCTGGCCACGAAGGGCTATCACATGTTCTTCCACAAGATCTGGCGGGTCTGTGTGGCCCCCACGCATCCGTTGGCGTCCAATCTGTACAACCCGGACATGGAGCTGCTGCGTGGCCCTTGGGACGCTCCCTACGTGGATCTGTACGAGATGAAGCTGCAGAACGAGACGACATATCTTGTGGACGAAGCCAAGCCGGATCCCATGATCCCAAGAGACAGGATCGAGCCGTTCTCTCAAGTGACGCTGCACGGCAGGAAGTACGACACTGTGGCGGACCCAGAGTTCCTGCTTAAGCGAGAGTACGGCGCTGGTTACATGACGCCCAAGTCTCGGAAGCAGCGTGCCCCTCGAACGCGCAAACCCAACATAGCAGCACCTGCCAATGTAGCAGGCTTAGCCCAGAGAAACTCCTCAGTGCCGCCGTAGCTGCTGGACTAGGTGATATTTTTAGCTAGTTTTGCGTTTGATACTGTGAATTTATACTAATATCCTCGGGGAAGATAGTCACCGCTCCGCTGTGCAATCCGAGCGTGCCTCTGCTCTTAAGCGCATGCCTTCGAACAGACTGGTCGGTGTGCCCCTGGCAGATCTTCTTATCACTGCACAACAAGTCTACAGTCGTCTGTGTGGCGTCTTATCCAAACGACGGGCCGCTGTGGCCTGCATTTGCTCGATAGAAAGAGCACTGTTCTCTCGAGGGACGCTTCGCGATAGCAAGCGCGACCCCGAGTTCTCACTTGGGCGAAAGTACGGCGCCCGCTGATGGTCGCTTCGGCCAGCAAGCGACTCGACTCTGGATCCACTTGCAGTTGGAAGAGGATTCCTATTGCGACTTGAGCCGATGCACTCAGAAAGACAGCAGTTGCGCTGCATCCAATGACCCTCTGGCTACGGTTCACTACTGTCCAGCAGCTTCTCTTTCGTTGCACGTCTATTATCCAATGGGGATGCGCCCGGAAGCCGATACGAGAGTTCCCGCGACCCGTGGGGAAAAATCCGAACCCTTGCGCACGAAAGACCGCGGCGGGTGGACCAATTGGGCTGTCGCAGCGTTCGGATGCGTCAGGGTACAGGAGCGCCACATTGGCCGGACCGACTCAGGGTAACTCAAGACCCGCTAGAGCTCAACACCATGGAAAGAACCCAAAAAAGAACCCCGGGTTCTTTTTGGCGAACTGATGCACGGTCGCTTTCCCTCACACGTCTCTGGGTCGATGACTCAGTCTTGAGTTTGATCTCCCACACACAAGCGTTCTCCATCCGTCATGGATACTACGTCCGAAGCTGCCTCGGAGTGGCGTCGCCATTGGCCGGCCTGGCTGCAAAAGCCGAGTCTCTGGCGCTGGCCCTCGAGCAAGCGCACGCTGCTGTACATGGTCTCGCTCATGCTACTGATGCTCGTGTTCGAGGCCGTGTTCCTTGCTGGTGAGACCCAGCCGTTTCTCATGCGCAGCGCAATGCGGCTGAACTACTATTCGTCCGAGACGGGGCCAAGTGAGAGCGACCGCGAGCAGAACCTTCGCGTCAGCAGCGGCAGTGGCCTCAGTGCGAAAACTGTGCGCGTAAACGAATCACGGAGGCACGAGGCGCGAAACGAGAGCGAACGTATCGAAACAGACTCAGCCAATGTCTCACGTATAGAGAGTGCGAGTCTCGAGACCGGCGATGCTACCAACATCGAAAGGAGCACCAAAACCAATGCTGTCAACAGCACCGATTTGAACCAGAGCACCGCCATGAACACCCTCAATTCCAGCATCGACGCAAATTCTGGCTCTGGAACTGCTCCTATTCGAGCCAACGAGTGCTCTCCTAAGACGCTGGATGCAGCCTCAATCAGATATCACAGCGAGAACGAGTTCTACTCGATGCTGCAGAATGGATCGGTCCGGTTCCCCGCACCTGTGTTCCAAGGAGACGCTATGAAGCTCTGCGATGAAAAGGCCACGGGCAAGACTCGGAAATGGGATTACTGTCTGCCAATCTCCGGTAGTAAGGACGAGGTCTATTGCCACGCTAAGGACCGTAACGACCTGCTGCGACCCCATACACCTGAGTCTCTCTGCTTCAACAGTGCACTGCACATGCTCATGGCTGAAGTCTACGAAGAGATGAATCTCGTGGATGTGCGCCCCGCCGTTCTTTATGGAACTTTACTGGGCGCTGTACGTGACGGCCTGACCATCCCGTTCACGGAAGATGCCGATATCGGGTTCAACACGCAGGGCGAGCCATGGCGGATGGACAAACTCAAGCGGAGACTGGCCAGGAAGGGCTATCACATGTTCTATCACAAGATCTTGCGCGTCTGCATCGCACCGATGCATCCGCTGGCGTCCAATCTGTACAACCCAGCCATGGAGCTACTACGTGGCGCCTGGGACGCGCCATACGTAGATCTGTACGAGATGAAGCTACAGAACGCGACGACTTATCGTGTGGACGAAGCCTGGCCTAGTCCAATGATCTCCCGAGACAAGATCGAACCGTTCTCTCAAGTGACGCTGCATGGATTGCAGTACGACACCGTGGCCGATCCACATTACTTCCTGAACCGAGAGTACGGACGCAGCTACATGACGCCCAAGTCTCGGAGACAACGCGCCCCACGCACTCGCAAGCCCAGCACTGACGGCATCCCAAGCTCCAAATCAAAGAAAGACCCCAGCAATGCACGCACAGAGAGCACCAAGTTTAGACTCCGATCGGACGGTATGCTGAACGAGTGTTCACCCAAGACGATTGACGTCAAGACGATAGCAACCCAAGATGACGACGATCGATTCTACAGTCAGATGCACAGCGCAGCGTTCCCTCCGCCGGTGTTTCAAGGCGACGCCACGGCACTTTGCAACGAAAAGGCCACGGGCAAAACTCGACGATGGGACTACTGTCTGCCGATTTCCGGAAGCAAAGATGAGACCTACTGCCACGCCAAGGATCGCAATGATCTTCTTCGGCCTCATACGCCGTCGTCAATGTGCTTCAACAGTGCGCTGCACATGCTCATGGCCGACGTGTACGAGGAGATGAAGCGCGTGGATCTGCACCCGGCCGTGCTGTACGGCACGCTGCTGGGTGCAGTGCGAGACGGCCTGACCATCCCGTTCACGGAAGATGCCGATATCGGCTACAACTCACTCGGAGACGACAAGAGGCTGTACACGATGAAGGAGCTGCTGGCCGCGAAAGGTTATCACATGTTCTATTACAAGATCTGGCGCGTCTGCATCGCACCGACGCATCCGCTGGCATCCAATCTGTACAACCCAGCCATGGAGCTGCTACGTGGCGCCTGGGACGCGCCGTACGTGGATCTGTACGAGATGAAGCTGCAGAACGCGACAACCTATCGCGTGGACGAAGCCTGGCCCAATTCCATGCTTGCCAGAGACAAGATCGAACCGTTCTCTCAAGTGACGCTGCATGGGAAGAAGTACGACACCGTGGCAGATCCCCATTACTTCTTAAAGCGGGAGTACGGCGCTAAATACATGACGCCCAGGTCTCGAAAGCAGCGCGCGCCTCGCACTCGCAAACCCAGCGCTGCTGAGGCAGAGGATCAACCATCGTCGTATTAATAATACGTGGCATTCTTATTAGTTGGATTTAATAAAACGGACTCTAGATTTCATTCAGCCAATCAGTGTTCACGGAACCACTACCAGCATTCTCGTATTAGCTATAAAGACCAAGGGGCGCACCCCCCAAGATCCAAGAGCTCCTTTTGACATTAGAGAATTACGAAACGCGATACGGACACGATGGCTCCATGGCCATCATGGCTCCAGAAGCCGAGTCAATGGCGCTGGCCCTCCGTCAGGCGCTCGCTGCTGCTGGCAAGCCTGTCGATGGCCATGGTCCTGGTCTTTGAAGCTGTCTCTCTCGCTCAAGAGCGCCGGTGGTTCCTGCTGCGAAGCGCCATGCAGCTGCAAGCGGAGCTGCGCTTTCCAGTTCAAGCTCTCATCGTGGAGCACAACCCAAGCGATTTGCAGTATCTTCGCATCAACGCTGTCGGTCCAGAGCCCAGTGGTATGGACAGCAGCGTCAAGGCCGGCCCCAGCACCGACACCTTCACCGGTTCTGACAAGGCTCCCGCCAGCAGAAGCCCACCCAGAGAATGCTCGCCTCAGACGATTGACCCA